>JANCRA010000262.1:0-103563 GCA_024362935.1 Setophaga petechia
CCGGTTTCTGATCCCAGTTTTTCCCGGTTTCTGATCCAGTTTTTTCCCGCTTTCTGATCCCAGTTTTTCCCGGTCCCTGATCCCAGTTTTTCCCGGTCCCTGATCCCAGTTTTTCCCGGTCCCTGATCCCAGTTTTTCCCGCTTTCTGATCCCAAGTTTTTCCCAGTCCCTGATCCCAGTTTTTCCCGGTCCCTGATCCCAGTTTTTCCCGGTTCCTGATCCCAGTTTTTCCCGGTTTCTGGATCCCAGTTTTTTCCCGGTTTCTGATCCCAGTTTTTTCCCGGTCCTGATCCCAGTTTTTCCCAGTTTCTGATCCCAGTTTTTCCCAGTCCCTGATCCCAGTTTTTTCCCGGTTTCTGATCCCAGTTTTCCCAGTCCCTGATCCCAGTTTTTCCCGGTTCCTGATCCCAGTTTTCCCGGTCCCTGATCCCGGTTTTTCCCGGTTCCTGATCCCCAGTTTTTCCCAGTTTCTGATCCCAGTTTTTCCCAGTCCCTGATCCCAGTTTTTCCCGGTTTCTGATCCCAGTTTTTCCTGGTTTCTGATCCCGGTTTTTCCCAGTCCCTGATCCCAGTTTTTCCCAGTTCCTGATCCCAGTTTTTCCCAGTCCCTGATCCCAGTTTTTCCCGGTCCTGATCCCAGGTTTTTCCCCGGTTCCTGATCCCAGTTTTTCCCGGTTTCTGATCCCAGTTTTTCCCAGTCCCTGATCCCAGTTTTTCCCAGTTCTGATCCCAGTTTTTCCCAGTTTCTGATCCCAGTTTTTCCCGGTTCCTGATCCCAGTTTTTCCAGTTCCTGATCCCAGTTTTTCCCAGTTTCTGATCCCAGTTTTTCCCAGTCCCTGATCCCAGTTTTTCCCAGTCCCTGATCCCAGTTTTTCCCGGTTTCTGATCCCAGTTTTTCCAGTTCCTGATCCCAGTTTTTTCCCGGTCCCTGATCCCAGTTTTTCCTGGTTCTGATCCCAGTTTTTCCCGGTCCTGATCCCAGTTTTTCCCGGTTTCTGATCCCGGTTTTTTCCCAGTTTCTGATCCCAGTTTTTCCCGGTTTCTGATCCCAGTTTTTCCCGGTTTCTGATCCCAGTTTTTCCCGGTTCCTGATCCCAGTTTTTCCCGGTTCCTGATCCCAGTTTTTTCCCGGTTTCTGATCCCAGTTTTTCCCAGTCCCTGATCCCAGTTTTTCCCAGTCCCTGATCCCAGTTTTTCCCCGGTTTCTGATCCCGTTTTTTCCCGTTTTCCCAGGTTCCTGCCAGGGGAACTCCGTGCACAGGAAGATTTACATCGCCCTGAACCACACGGCGCCCTGCGTGCGCCTGCTCAACGCCACGCACCAGATCGGCTGCCAGTGTGAGAATTCTGGGAATTCCTGGGAATTTGGAATTCCTGGGAATGCTGGGGGTGTGGGGGCCTGCTCACCAGATCGGCTTGCCAGTGTGAGATATCCTGGGAATTCCTGGGAATTTGGGCAATTCCTGGGCAATGCTGGGGGTGTGGGGGTCCGCTCAACGCCACCACCAGACCAGCTGCCAGTGTGAGCAATTCTGGAATTCCTGGGAATTTGGGAATTCCCGGGAATTTGGATTCCTGGGAATGCTGGGGGTGTGGGGCTGCTCAATGCCGCCCACCAGATCGGCTGCCAGGTGTGAGGAATTCTGGAATTCCTGAGAATTTGGGAATTCCTGGGAATGCTGGGGGCGTGGGGTTGCTCACCAGATCGGCTGCCAGTGTGAGGAATTCTGGAATTCCTGGGAATTTAGGAATTCCTGGGAATGCTGGGGGGTGTGGGGCTGCTCAACGCCACGCACCAGACCGGCTGCCAGTGTGAGGAATTCTGGAAATTCCTGGGGAATTTGGGGAATGCTGGGGGTGTCTGAGGGAGCCTCCTGGTGATGCTGGCAGTGTCAGAGCCCCTCATGTCCCTGCCCTGCTCTTCCGGGGAATTTTGGGAATTCTGAGGGGACAAATCCCACATTCCCCACCCCACACCTCTCCCTCGCCCTGCTGCCCGGCTATTCCATGGAGATCCATGGATTTTTCATGGGAATTCTGAGGGGACAAATCCCACATTTCCACCCCACACCTCTCCCTCGCCCTGCTGCCCGGCTATTCCATGCAGATCCATGAATTTTTCATGGGAATTTTGGGAATTCTGAGGGGGACAAATGCCACATTTCCACCCCACACCTCTCCCTCGCCCTGCTGCCCGGCTATTCCATGGAGATCCATGGATTTTTCATTGGGAATTTTGGGAATTCTGAGGGGACAAATCCCACATTCCCACCCCACACCTCTCCCTTGCCCCGCTGCCCGGCTATTCCATGGAGATCCATGGATTTTCATGGGAATTTTGGGAATTCTGATGCCTTTTTTTCCCTCCCCAGCCTCGCTGAGCGGGGGACACGGGCGTGATCCACGTGGTGGAGCAGGAGCAGGACCTGGAGTGGGCCCTGTCCAAGGGTCCCCACCCTCCCTACATGATCCTGCTGGATGGGAACCTCTTCTCCAGGTGGGAATTTCGGGATCAGGAACCCCAAAATTCGGGATCAAAATCCCCTTTTCCAGGTGCTCCGGGCTCGGGGCGTTCCTGGGGTTCCAGGATTTTTGGCCTTGTTAAACTTTGCCTTTTCTGCTTTTTATTCCCAAATAAATGGAATGTTGATCCATGATTTTAAAAAAACAGGGAAAATAAACCTTGGGATGGACTTGGGGCTCCTTTTCCTGGGAAAAGCAGGAAAAACGGGGCTGGAATTTTTCTCCCTGTCGATTTTTCCCTCATTTTAGGCCCTTTTTCAAGGGATTTTCCATTATTTCCTAGGTTTTATCCCCAGATTTCAATTCCTCATGGATAAATCCCAAATTCCAGCCCTGTTTTCCCTCATATTTTCCCTCATTTTAGGCCCCTTTTTCAACAGATTTTCCATTATTTCCTAGGTTTATCCCCAGATTTCAATTCCTCATGGATAAATCCCAAATCCCAGCCCTGTTCTCCTTTTTCCAGGGAGGTTTTGATTTCACCTGAGGGGAATTCCCAGGATTGTCAGTTTTCCACCATTTTGGGCCCCTGCCAAGATAAAAATCTCGGAATTTTTCCTTCACTCCCTTGGTTTATCCCCAGATTTCAGTTCCTTCTGGATAAATCCCAAATCCCCAGCCCTTTTTCCCCATTTCCAGGAAGATTTTGATGCAGCTGAAAGGAACCTCCCGGGTTTCAGGCCTGGCTGTGGCCGCTGCCTCTCCTGCCCCTTCCCAGGGATTTTCCCCAGGGATTGAAATGTCCCAATGATGGATTTGGTGAGCAAAATTCCCAACTTTTCCCCTGGTTTTTTTCCCACCTTTTTTTCCCCCATTTTTCCCTATTTTTCCCCCCTTTTTTTCTCTCCATTCTTCCTGTCTTTTCCCATTTTTCTCCCATTTTTTGTTGGCTTTTTTTTCCAATTTTTTTTCCCATTTCCTCCTTATTCTTCTCTTTTTTTTCTTCATTTTATCCCATTTCTTTCACAATTCTTTTTACATTTTTTCATCTTTTTCCATTTTCACCCTGTTTTATCCCCATTTCCCAGGTGTTTACCTCTGACACCCATGGCCCATAGTTCTTGCCCAATTTTTACTGATTTTTTACTGTTTTTCCCCCATTTTTTCAGGTGTTTATTCACACACCTACAGCCCTCAGTTCTTGCCCTGCTTTTGCCCATTTTTCACCATTTTTTCCCCCGTTTTTCAGGTGTTTACTCTGACACTTACGGCCCCCAGTTCTTGCCCTGGTTTTACCCATTTTTTACCGTTTTTCTCTCATTTTTCAGGTGTTTATTGAGACACCTACAGCCTCAGTTCTTGCCCTGTTTTTGCCCATTTTTCACCATTTTTCCCCCATTTTTCAGGTGTTTACTCTGACACTTACAGCCCCCAGTTCTTGCCCTGGTTTTACCCATTTTTTACTGTTTTTCTCTCATTTTTCAGGTCTTTATTCAGACATCTACAGCCCTCAGTTCTTGCCCTGTTTTTGCCCATTTTTTTACCCTTTTTCCCCCATTTTTCAGGTGTTTATTCAGACACGTACAGCTGTCAGTTCTTGCCCTGTTTTTGCCCATTTTTTAACCATATTTCCCCCATTTTTTCAGGTGTTTATTCAGACACCTACAGCCCTCAGTTCTTGCCCTGCTTTTTGCCCATTTTTTACCAGTTTTCTCTCATTTTTAGGTGTTTATTCAGACACCTATGGGCCTCAGTTTGCTCACTGCAATGGCTCTGAGTGGAACCCGGATGGCTCTGGGATCTCCTATGAGGATTTTCCCTTCCCCATTTTCCTGCTGCAGGATGCCAACGAGACCCAGCTCATCAAGGAGGTGAGGGGGGCACGGGGTGGAGCAAAAATACCTTGAAAACCTGTTAAAAGTTCATTAAAATGTAAATAAACAAATATGAAGCGCCCAAAAAAAATTTAAAAAATAAATTTAAAGTACCCGTTAAAAAAAAAACGTAAAAAAAAGAAATTAGAAGTACTCATGAAAAAAATCCTTAAAAAATACATAAAAATGCTTTTAAAAAATTATAATCTATAAAAAAGTCCGTGCAAGAATTGATCAAAAATCTTAAAAGTTCTGGGAAAAACCCACAAAAAACCCCAAGAATTTCTGCAAGCCTCCCCAAAGCCCCGTGCTGTTTGTGTTGCAGTGCTTCCGAGCCCACAACGTGCCGGGCTGTAAAATGTAAATAAACAAATATGAAGTGCCCAAAAAAAATTAAAAATAAATTTAAAGTACCCGTAAAAAAAATGTAATAAAAGGAAATTAAGAGTACCCATGAAAAAAATCCTTAAAAAAATCCATTAAAATCCTTTAAAAATTGTTTTTAAAAAAATTGCAATCTATAAAAAAATCTATGCAAAAATTCATCGGAAACCTTAAAAATTCTGGGAAAAACCTACAAAAACCTCCCAAAATTTCTGCAAGCCTCCCCTAACCCCCGTGCTGTTTGTGTTGCAGTGCTTCCGAGCCCACAACGTGCCGGGCTCGCCGGGCGCGGCGCCACAGTTCCCGCTCTGCGCCATGCAGCTGCAGTCACACATGCACGCTGCAGCCAGCACCGTCACCTGCATGCGCCGCAGCTCGCTGCAGAGCGCCTTCAGCATCAACCCAGGTGAGCCTGCATCAACACGGGGCAGTAATGCATCACTGGGGCTGCAATGGGGCTGCAATGGGGCTGCAGAGCGCCTTCAGCATCAACCCAGGTGAGCCTGCATCAACACGGGGCAGTAATGCATCACTGGGGCTGCAATGGGGCTGCAGCATCAACCCAGGTGAGCCTGCATCAACACGGGGCAGTAATGCATTAATGGGGCTGCAGTGGGGCTGCAGAGCGCCTTCAGCATCAACCCAGGTGAGCCTGCATCAACACGGGGCAGTAATGCATTACTGGGGCTGCAATGGGGCTGCAGCATCAACCTGGGGCAGTAGTGCAGTGCTGGGGCTGCAGCATCAGCCCAGGTCAACAGCCCAAATCCTGGGGAAATCACAGGGAAATCCTGGGGAGATTCTGGGGGAATTCAGGAGAAATCACAGGGAAATCCTGGGGAAATCCTGGGGGGAATCCAGGGAAAAACCCAGGAAAATCATGGGGAAATCCTGGCAGAATCCTAGGGAAAGTATGGGGGAATCCCAGGGAAATCCTGGGGGAATCACAGGAAAATGCTGAGGAAATCCTGGGAGAATCACAGGAATATCCTGGGGAAATTCTGGGAAAATCCCAGCGAAATCCTGGGAAAATCATGAGAGAATCACAGGGAAAATCCTGGGAGAAACAGAGAATCCTGGGGAAATGCTGGGAATTCCGATGTCTGGAGCTCCCTGTATCCCACCAATCCCATTGTTTTTCCCATGAAAACTCCCAGAGAAATCCCATTTTTTCCCATTTTTACCAGGATTTCCCAGTTTTCCCCTGGAGTTTTCCCAACCCCTGGAATGTTTTCCCGTTCCCAGAGATCGTGTGTGATCCCCTGCTGGATTTCAACGTCTGGAGCTCCCTGCAGCCCATCAACGCCTCGGGGCGGCTGCAGCCCGAGCAGCGCGTGGTGCTGGCGGCCACCAGGGTGAGTGGGAATCCTGGGGAAATCCAGGAAAAATCCAGGAAAAATTGTGGGGAAATCCTGGGAAAATCTGGGGAAAACTGTGGGGAATTCCTGGGAAAAATCTGGGAAAGATCGTGGGGAAGCGCTGGGGAAAATCGTGGGGAAATCCTGGGACAAATGTGGGACAATTGTGGGGAAATCGTGGGAAGAATCCTGGGGAAATCCTGGGAACATCTCTGGGAAAATTGTGGGGAAATCATGGGAAGAATCCTGGGGAAATCCTGGGACAAATGTGGGAAAATTGTGGGGAAATCATGGGAAGAATTCTGGGGAAATCCTGGGAACATCTCTGGGAAAATTGTAGGGAAATTCCTGGGGAAAGTCTTGGGGGAAATCATGGGAACGTCTCTGGGAGAATCATGGGGAAATCGACAAAAATCTTCCGAAAAATAACGGAGAAAATCCCAGGAAAATCCCCAGAAAAATCACGGGAAAATCCACGTGAAAATCCCTGGAAAAATCTCACAAAAATAATGTGAAAATCCCACGGAAATCGTATTTTCAGGGTGTTCCCTGTCCCGTTCCTGGTGTTTCCCAGGCGGACAGCCACTGGTTTTTCTGGAACATTCCCTGTTTTCCCATTTCCCAGGTGGACAGCCACTCGTTTTTCTGGAACATTCCCTGTTTTCCCACTTCCCAGGTGGACAGCCACTGGTTTTTTCTGGAACATTCCCATTATTTTTCCCATTTCCCAGGTGGACAGCCACTGGTTTTTCTGGAACATTCCCATTATTTTTCCCATTTCCCAGGTGGACAGCCACTCGTTTTTCTGGAACGTGGCCCCGGGTGCCGAGGCCGCCGTCGGCTCCTTCGTGGCGCTGCTGGCGGCTGCCCAGGCCCTGCACGGAGCCCCCGGCGCCCAGAGCCTGCCCAGGAACGTCCTCTTCGTCTTCTTCCAGGGGGGTGAGAGCCAAATCCCAGGGGATCCAGCCCGGGATCCAGCCCCAAATCCTTGGGATCTAGCCCCAAATCCTTGGGATCCAGTCCCAGATCCTTGGGGATCAGTCCCAGCCCTTGGGAATGGGTTCTGTCAGGGGTTTCAGGTGGGATTGGGGTCAGCTCAGCTCCCCAGGAATGTCCTCTTCTTCCAGGGGGTGAGAGCCAAATCCCAGGGGATCCAGCCCGGGATCCGGCCCCAAATCCTTGGGATCACAGCCCCGAGTCCTTGGGATCAATCCCAGCCCATGGGAATGGGTTCTTTCAGGGGTTTCGGGTGGGATTGGGGTCAGCTCAGCTCCCCAGGAATGTCCTCTTCTTCTAGTGGGTGAGAGCCAGAATTCCATGGGATCCAGCCCAGGATTCCCAGGGATCCCAGCCCTGAATCATTGGGATCAATCCCAGCCCTTGGGAATGGGTTTTTCCTGGGGTTTTGGGTGGGCTTGGCTCTGTTTTTGGTTTTTTTCCTTTTCCCCATTCTCTTTCTTTCTTTTCCATTTCTTTCCTTTTCATTCTTTGGTTTTTCCTTTCTTTCCCTTTTCTCTTTCCCATTTCCATTTCCCCTTTTCTATTTCCCTTTTTCCATTTTCCTTTTCCCCTTTTTTCCTTTCCCCTTTTTCTTTTTCTTTCTTTTCCCCTTTCCCCTTTTCCCTTTCCCCTTTTCCCTTTCCCATTCGCCCATTCCCATTTCCCCATTCCCTTTTCTCTTCTCCCTTTACCTTTCCCCTTTTCTATTCCCCCTTTTCCTTTTCCCCCTTTCCCATTTCCCCTTTCCCATTTTCTCTTTCCCCTTCCCAATTTCCCTTTTCCCATTTTCCCTTTCCCCTTTTCCTTTTCCCATTCCCCTTTCCCCTAATCTCCTTTCTCTTTCCCCCTTTCCCATTCCCATTTTCCCATTCCCTTTTCCCCTTTTCCCCTAATCTCCTTTACCTTTCCCCCTTTCCCATTCCCTTTTCCCCTTTCCCCTAATCTCCTTTCTCTTTCCCCCCTTTCCCATTCCCCTTTCCCCATTCCCATTTCCCATTCCCACCCGGAATTCCGGGCTTTTCCCTTTTCCAGGAGACCTTTGATTACATCGGGAGCTCGCGCCTGGTGTTTGACATGGAGCAGGAGAAGTTCCCGGTGCGCCTGGAGAACATCGGGGCCTTCCTGGAGCTGGGCCAGGTCCGGGGCTCCCGCGGGGACCCTTTCCTGGGAATTCCCTCAGTTCCCCCTGGAATTTCCCGAGTTTTCCCTGAATTTCCCATCCCAGTTCTGATTTTTCCTGGATTTTCCATCCCAACTCTGATTTTTTCCTGTAATTCCCACGCAAGAACCTGGAATTCCCACCCAGGCCCCCAGAATTCCCATCCAGGGGCTGAATTTTCCCTGGAATTCCAATCCTAGCCCTGATTTTTCCCTGGAATTCCCATCCCATCCCTGATTTTTTCTGGTTTTCCCCCCTGGCTGTTTTCCAGGTGTCCCTGATGAACAATTCCATGCTCTGGATGCACACGGATCCCGTCTCGCGCCGGAACCAATCCGTGGATTCCCAGGTGAGCCAGATTCCCTCTGCTTCAAATTCCCACTGGGAATTCCATCCAGTCCAAATTCCCACTGGGAATTCCAACCAGTTCAAGTTCCCTGTTCAAATTCCCACTGGGAATTCCATCCCAAAGAACCCCCCTGGGCTGATCCCAAACTCCCCGTTTTCTGTGGATATTCCACCCAAATCTCGGGGATTTCCAGCAGGATTCCAGCTCCCACATCCCAGATTCCCTCAGTATTCCTGTCATTCCCATTTTTCCTGTTATTCCCGTTGTTATTCCCGTTATTCCTGTTGTTATTCCTGTTGTCATTCCCGTTGTTATTCCCATTGTTTTTCCAGGTTCAGGCTCTCTTGGCCGTGCTCCAGAGCTCCGGCTCCGGGGTTTCCCCACATCCCAGAACCCCTCGGCATTCCCATCATTCCCGTTGTTATTCCCATCATTCCCATTGTCATTCCCGTTGTCATTCCTGTTGTTGTTCCCATTGTTGTTCCCATTGTTATGCCCATTGTTATTCCCATTGTTATTCTCGTCATTCCTGTTGTTATACCCGTTGTCATTCCCGTCATTCCCATTGTCATTCCCGTTGTCATTCCTGTTGTTGTTCCCATTGTTGTTCCTATTGTTATGCCCATTGTTATTCCCATTGTTATTCCTGTCATTCCCGTTATTATTCCCGTCATTCCCATGGTTGTTCCCATTGTTATTCCCATTGTTATTCCCGTTGTTATTTCCGTTGTTATTCCCGTTGTTATTCCCGTCATTCCCGTTGTCATTCCCATTGTTATTCCCATTGTTATTCCCGTTGTTATTCCTTTCATTCCCGTTATTATTCCCATTGTCATTCCCATCATTCCCGTTGTTATTCCCATTTTTCCTGTTGTTATTCCCGGTGTTTTTCCAGGTTCAGGCTCTCCTGGCCGTGCTCCAGAGCTCCGGCTCCGGGGTTCCCCCACATCCCAGCACCCCTCGGCATTCCCGTCATTCCCATTGTTCTCATTATTCCCGTTGTCATTCCCGTTGTCATTCCCGTTGTCATTCCCGCTGTTTTTCCAGGTTCAGGCTCTCCTGGAGGTGCTCCAGAGCTCCGGCTCCGGGGTTTCCCCACATCCCAGCACCCCCTGGCATTCCCATCATTCCCATTGTTATTCCCGTTGTTATTCCCGTCATTCCCGTTGTTCTCATTATTCCCGTTGTTATTCCCATTGTTATTCCCGTTGTTATTCCCGTTGTCATTCCCGTTGTTATTCCCGTTGTCATTCCCGCTGTTTTTCCAGGTTCAGGCTCTCCTGGAGGTGCTCAAGGGCTCCGGCTCCGGCTCCGGGGTTTCCCTGCAGGAGCCGGGGGTGTCCCAGCCCCTCCCGCCCTCGTCATTCCAGAGGTTCCTGAGGTCCCGGAGCATCCCGGGGGTGGTGCTGAGCGACCACCGAGCCCGCTTCCACAACAGGTAAAATCCGGGAATTCTGGAACACGTAAATCTGGGAATTCCAGGAATCCTGGAACAAGTAAATCTGGGAACTCTGGGACATGTAAATCTGGGAATTCTGGGATGGGTAAAACCCGGGAATGACGGGGCAGGTAAATCTGGGAATGCTGGAGCAGGTAAATCCGGGAATGCCGGGACAGGTAAAACTGAGAATTCCAGGGATTCTGGGATGGGTAAATGCCAGGAACTCTGGGACGTGTGAATCTGGGTATGCCAGGAATTCTGGGACAGGTAAAACTGGGAATGACGGGACAGGTAAATCCAGGAATGCCAGGAATTCCAGGTCAGGTAAATCTGGGAATGCCGCAAATTCTGGGACAGGTAAAAACTGGGAATTCTGGAAATTCTGGGACAGGTAAAAGCCAGGAATTCCAGGGCAGGTAAATCTGGGAATGCCGGGAATTGTGGGACAGGTAAATCTGGGAATTCTGTGGCAGATAAATCTGGAAATGCTGGGACAAGTAAATATGAGAATTCCAGGGCAGGTAAATCTGGGAATGCCGGGAATGGTGGGACAGGTAAATCTGGGAATCTTGGGAATTCCACAATAGGTAATATCCAGGAATTCCAGAACAGGTAGGTCCAAATCCTGGAATTCCAGGAATTCTGGGGCAGGTACAAAATCCAGGAATTCTGGGACAGGTACAACACAGGAATTCTGGGAATTCCAGAACAGATACAAAATCTGGGAATTCTGGGCATTGTGGAACAGATAAGACCCAGGAATTCCAGAAATTCTGGAACCGGTAAAATATCCAGGAATTCTGGGACAGGTAAAGATCCTGGAATTCTGGGAATCCCGGGACAAGCAAAATGCAGGAATTCCGGCCATTCCAGCAGGATCCCACAGGAATCCCATCCCGAAAACCCGGGATTTCCAGCGGGATTTTTCCCTTCCCGTGGGAATCGTGGCCCAGCAGGAGTGCTGGGAATGCTCGGAAGAGCGGCAGGGAATTGCTCGGACAGGCGAGAGGAAATTCCGGCTTTTTCTGGGAGAAGGTTCCTGGCCCCGAGCCCGGCGGGGCCGGAGGCGCCGGAGCCGCAGCTGCGCTTCCGGAGGCTGCTCCCAGAATTTTTCATGGAATTATTGCCCGGCTGCTTCCTCTCCCCCTTCCAGGGGTTTTTTTTGGGATCACCCCCCGTGACCTCGGTCTGGCTTTTCCAAAGGAATTCTGGGATCTGCAGCAGGAATTTGGGAATCCCAAAAATCCCAAATCCCAGTTCCAGGATCCCTTGGGATCCTCCCGGCTTTCCTGGGAATGTGGGAATCTGGAATTCCCTTGGAATTGCAGCCGAGATCAACCAATGATGGGCGATGAATGGATAAAACCCCTTGGAATTCCCATCTTTTCTGTGGATCCTTTGGGAATTTTCCCCTTCCTGGCTTGTGGAACAGGCTCTGAAATTCCAACTGCAGCCTGGAAAATTCCAAGCAGGAAGAGCAAATTCCGAGCTCTGTTTATTAATCCCAGAAAATCCCTCAGGAGAAGCTTTGGAATTCCAACCCCCTCCTCATTAATCCTGGGGATTGGAATTCCTGGTCCCTTCTCCAGTGGGGTTTTCCCTCCAGGATGGGAATTCTGACCCCATCCCAGAACTTTCCAGGATTTTTCCCAGACTTTTCCTGGATTTTTCCTGGATTTTTTTCCCGGATTTTTCCTGGATTTTTTTCCTGGATTTTTCCCGGGTTCTTCCTGGATTTTTCCCAGATTTTCCTGGATTTTGTTCCCAGGTACTTCCAGAGCATCTACGACACGGCCGAGAGCATCGGGATGCGTTATCCCGAGGGGATGAGCCCCGAGGAGCAGCTGGAGCACGTCACCGACACTGCCAAGGTCCCGCGGGATTCCGGGAATTCCAGGAATTCTGGGAATTCCTGGGGTTCGGGGGATCCGGGAATTCCTGGGGTTTGGGATCTGGGGCTTGGGATCCAGGGGATTCCTGGGGTTTGGGATCCGAGGGGTTCCTGGGGTTTGGGATTCAGGATCTGGGGGGTGGGATCCAAGGAATTCTTGGGATTTGGGATCTGGGGTTTGGGATACAGGGGATTGCTGGGATCCGGGGGATTCCTGGGGTTTGGGATTCAGGATCCAGGGCATTCCTGGGATTTGGGAGATGGGAATCCTTGGGATCCTGGGGATTTCTTGGGGTTTGGGGTCCAGGGGACTCTTGGGATTTGGGATCTGGGATTCCTGGGATTTGGGGCTTGGGATCCAGGGGATTCTTGGTATTCGAGAGCTGGGAATTTCTGGAGCTTGGGATGCAGGGGATTGCTGGGATTTGGAATCCAGGGGATTCCTGGGATCTGGGGCATTCCTGGGGTTTGGGATCGGGGGGGGTTCCTGGGATTTTGGATTCGGGATCCAGGGATTCCTGGGATTTGGGATCTGGGATTTGGGATCCAGGGGATTCCTGGGATTCGGGATCTGGGATTTGGGATCCAGGGGACTCCTGGGTTTTGGGATCCAAGGAACGATTGGGATTTGTTCTCTCCGCAGGCCCTGGCCGAGGTGGGCACGCTGCTGGCCCGGGCTCTGTTCTCCCTGGCCGGGGGAAAAAACGGAACCGAGAACATCCGGGCAGATCCCAAAACGGTGGGAATTGTGCTGGGAATGAGTGATGGGAATGATGGGAATGAGTGATGGGAATGATGGGAATGAATGCTGGGAATGAGGGGAATTCCTGCTGGGAGTGCTGGGAATGATGGCAATGAATGATGGGAATTCCTGCTGGGAATTCCTGCTGGGAATGCTGCGGTGGGAATCCATAGTCAGCCTGGCATCCCCAGTTTCCCTGGAATGCCCAGTTTTCCTGGGGTCCTCGGGATTAGAATCCCCAAATTTCCTGGAATTCCCCATTTGCCCTGCAATCCCCAATTTTCCTGGATTTCCCCACTTTCCTGGATTTCCCCATTTTCCTGGGATTCCCCCCCATTCCTGGCCCCTTTTCCCTGATGGAATTCCGGGATATTTTCCCCCCAGGTCACTCGGCTGCTCTATGGGTTCCTGCTCAACTCCAACAACTCCTGGTTCCAGTCCCTGATCAAACCCGACCAGAAGGGAATCCTGGGTGAGGAGAGAGAATCCATTCCCGCTTTTCCTGATGGGATTCCCATGAGCTGTGATCCCCATTTTTCCTGCCGGTAATTCCCATTTTCCCATCTCTAACTCCCATTTTTCAGGCCCGTTCCCCCAGCACTACGTGGCCGTGTCCAGCCCCACCAACACCACGCAGCTGCTGCAGGCGGTGCTGGGGAACCTGACCGGGAGCAGCGCCAACCTGAGCCGGGAGCAGTGCCAGAACCCCGGGAAAACACCGGGAACACAGCCCGAGGTAATCCGGGATTGGGATTGGGATTGGGGTAATGGGAGCAGGGCCAGAACCCCGGGGAAAACACCGGGAACACAGCCTGAGGTAATCCGATATTGGGATTGGGATTGGGATAATGGGAGCAGTGCCAGAACCCCGGGAAAACACCGGGAACACTGCCCGAGGTAATCCGGGATTGGGATTGGGATAATGGGATTGGGATAATGGGAGCAGTGCCAGAACCCCGGGAAAACACCGGGAACACAGCCCGAGGTAATCCGGGATTGGGATTGGGATTGGGATAATGGGAGCAGGGCCAGAACCCCGGGAAAACACCAGGAACACAGCCCGAGGTAATCCGGGATTGGGATTGGGATTGGGGTAATGGGAGCAGGGCCAGAACCCCGGGAAAACACCGGGAACGCAGCCCGAGGTAATCCGGGATTGGGATTGGGATTGGGATAATGGGAGCAGGGCCAGAACCCCGGGAAAACACCGGGAACGCAGCCTGAGGTGGGAATTCTGATTGGGATAATGGGATTGGGGTAATGGGATTGGGGTAAGGGGAGCAGGGCCAGAACCCCGGGAAAACACCGGGAACACAGCCCAAGGTGAGATAATGGGATTGGGATTGGGATAATGGGATTGGGATAACGGGAGCAGTGCCAGAACCCCGGGAAAACACTGGGAACACAGCCTGAGGTAATCCGATATTGGGATTGGGATTGGGATAATGGGAGCAGGGCCAGAACCCCGGAACACAGCCTGAGGTAATCCGGGATTTGGGATAATGGGATTGGGATGGGATTTGGGTTTTTCCATGTGTAATTCCTATTTTTTCTAGCTGTAATTCCCATTTCCCAGCTGTAATTCCCATTTTCCAGCTGTAATTCCCATTTTTCCCTGCGTCATTCCATTTTCCCTGTGCCATTCCCAGCTGTACGAGTACTGGTGGGTGCAGGGTCCCCTGGACGGGAACTCCACGTCCCGGGTTCCCGGCTGTGTCCGCTCCGGTGTCCGCCTGTCCCTGCCTGTCATTTCCTGATTTTCCCAGCTCTCATTCCCGTTTTTCCCAGCTCTCATTCCCATTTTTCCCAGCTCTCATTCCCATTTTTCTGGCTCTCATTCCCAGCTGTACGAGTACTGGTGGGTGCAGGGTCCCCTGGATGGGAACTCCACGTCCCGGGTTCCCGGCTGTGTCCGCTCCGGTGTCCGCCTGTCCCTGCCTGTCATTCCCGATTTTCCCAGCTCTCATTCCCATTTTTCCCTGTGTAATTCCCATTTTCCCAGCTGTACGAGTACTGGTGGGTGCAGGGCCCCCTGGATGGGAACTCCTCATCCCGAATTCCCGGCTGTGTCCGCTCCGGTGTCCGCCTGTCCCCCGCGCTGTCCCCGGCCTTCGAGCTGCGCCGCTGGGACTCGCGGGAATTCTCCACCTGGACCGAGAGCCGCTGGAAGGACATCAGGGCCCGAATCTTCCTGGTGGCCAGCAGGGAGCTGGAGGTGACACCCGCGAGGGGACAGGGACACCAAAGGGACACCCAGGGGACAGGGAGGGACCCCGGGTTTATCCCAATCCCCAATATCCCCAAATTCCCAATTCCCAGTATCCAAAATTCCCAATAT
Source organism: Setophaga petechia (assembly GCA_024362935.1). NCBI lineage: Eukaryota > Metazoa > Chordata > Aves > Passeriformes > Parulidae > Setophaga > Setophaga petechia. The sequence goes on from JANCRA010000262.1 coordinate 15,000, forward strand.
CTCCAATATTCAAATCTCCAATATCTCCAATCCCCTATATCCCAAATCCCCAGTATCCAAAATTCCCACTTCCCAGTATCGAATTCCCAGCATTCTCAATATCCCCATTTTTCCAAATCTCCAATTCCCAATATCCCCAAATTCCTAAATCCCCAATCTCTAAATTCCCAATATCCCCAAATTCCTAAATCCCCAATCTCTAAATTCCCAATATCCCAAATATCCAATACCCAAAATTCCCAATTCCCAGTATCCTCAATATCCCGAATTCCCAATATCCCCATTATTCCAAATCCCCAATTCCCAATATCCCAAATTTTCTAAATCCCCAATCTCTAAATTCCCAATATCCCACATATCTAATATCCAAAATTCCCAATCCCCAATATCCCAAATTCCCAGTATCCCCAATATCCCAAATATTCGCAATATCGCAAATCCCCAATATCCCAAATCCCCAAATTCCCAATTCCCAATATCAAATCCCCGAATTCCCAATTCCCAATATCCCAAATATCCCAAATTTTCCCCCAGCTGCTGACGCTGGCCCTGGGGGTGCTGGTGCTGCTCCTGTCCCTGCTCTGCACCTTCCTCATCAACTCCAAGGCTGAGCTGCTCTTCGGGATCCCGGCTCCTCCCGGCTCCTCTGGATACTGAAAATCCCGGAAAACCGCCTGGAAAATCCAGGAAAACCGCCTGGAAAATCCGGGAAAACTGCCTGGAAAATCCAGGGAAAACTGCCTGGAAAATTCAGGAAAACTTCCTGGAAAATCCAGGGAAAACTGCCTGGAAAACCCAGGGAAAACTGCCTGGAAAATTCAGGAAAATTTCCTGGAAAACCCAGGGAAAACCGCCTGGAAAATTCAGGGAAAACTTCCAGAAAAAGCCTTGGGAGGGAATTCTCCCCCTGGCACTGGAAATGCCAGAGGTGTTCCCGGGAAATTCCCGGAATTCCAGGTGGGATCGATGCCCTGGGTGGGGAATTCCTGAAATTCTCATTTGGATCTGATGCCCTGGGTGGGAAATTCCTGATTGCCAAATTCCTGGAATTTCTGGATGGATCCGGTGCCCTGAGCAGCAAATTCCCAAATTTTTCCTGGAATTCCCACTTGGATCCATCCTGTTTCCCAGGGTGGAGCTTTTCCCAAAATCCGGATAAAGGGAGGATAAAGTGGGGGGAGGTTTTTGGGAATTGTGAGGAATTCCAAAGGGTCTGGGAATGTCCCGATGGAAAAATTCCCTTTTTTTCCCTGGGATTTGTAAATATTATAAATAAATCCGTGGAATTCCCAAGGAAACATTTTCATTTCCAGGTTTTTTCCCCACAATCGCTGGGAATCAGGGAAATTTGGGATTGGGTGGATGAAGGGGATGGGATTTGGATCCCAAATCATTCATGGAAAAGGAGGAGCCAGGAAAAGCTTTGGGAACAGATGGGAAAGGAGGCAGCCAAAATTCGGGATAAGGGGTTTGGAATTTTGGATATTGAGCCTGGAATTCGGGATAATGGGCTGGAAATTCGGGATCATGGACTGGGAATTTGGGATACTGAGTTGGAAATACGGGATCTTGGGCCTGGAATTTGGGATATTGGGCTGGAAATTCGGGATAATGAACCGGGAATTTGGGATAATGGGCCTGGAGCAGCAACTGGGAATGACCAAAATCCCAGGAATTCCCGGGGCTGGGAATGAACAAAAATCCCGGAGTGAACAAAATCCGGGCAGAACCTTCCCGGCTCGTGGGATCTTTGGGATATTTGGGGTCTTTGGGGTCCGGGCACATCCATGGATGGGATCCCCCATTCCCGGCAATTCCAGGCGGGAATCCCGGCAGGGAAAAGCAGGAAAAGCTGGGCCGGGACCATCCCGAAGGGAATTCCCGAGAATTTCCCTGGGATCCACAGCCCCGGTCCCGGTTCCCTCTTTGGGATCCGCCTGGAGCTCCCGATCCCATTCCAGGAGGATCCGGGGCGGGAGAAGCGCCCGGAATTCCCGGCGGGAAGCGCTGGGACGGCTCCGCTCGTTCCCGGCTCATTCCCGGCTGGAGCCGCGCCCGGAGCCGCCGCCTCAGCTGCGGCCGCGCCGGGAACGATCCCAAAAAATCCCCGCGGGGCCGAGGGGAGGGGAATCGGGGTGGGAATGTGGGATTCGGGGTGATGGATGTGGATTTGGGGTGTGGGATTTGGGATTCGGGGTGATGGATGTGGATTTGGGGTGTGGGATTCGGGGTTCAGGGTTTGGGCTGATGGATGTGGGTGTGGGATTTGGGATGTGGGATTTGGGATGGGAATGTGGGGTTTGTGGTGATGGATGTGGATGTGGGATTCGGGATTCGGGATTTGGGGAGTGATGGATGCAGGAGGGGCCGGGAACGATCCCAAAAAATCCCCTCGGGGTGGTGGGGAGGGGGTTCGGGAGTGTGGGATGGGGATTTGGGATGGGGATTTGGGATGGGGATTTGGGATGCGGCTGTGCCGGGAGCCGCTCCAGGCTCTGTCCCCGCTGCATTCCCTGTCCCTGTCCTTGTCCCCATCTCCCATCCCTGTCCCTGTCCCCATTTCCCTTCCCTGTCCCCCTCTCTTCTGTCCCTGTCCCCGCTCTGTCCCCGCTGTCCCCGCTCTGTCCCCGCTCTGTCCCCGCTCTGTCCCGGCTCTGTCATCGCTCTGTCCCGGCTCTATCCCGCTCTATCCCGGCTCTGTCCCCGCTGTCCCCGCTCGCTGCCATGGCGATGCTGGCGGTGCTGGCGGTGCTGGCGGTGCCGCCCTGGCTCTGGCTCTGTCCCCGCCGCTGTCGCCAGCTGAGCCCCGCGTGTCGCCGCCCGCGGCTCCGGGGCCGTTCCGGGAGCAGCTGCGAGCGCGGCGGGCGCCGAGCCCGGGCAGGAGGGGCCGGGAGGGGACGGGGACAGCGGCGGGGACAGGGGGACAGGAGAGAGGGACAGGGACGGGAGATGGGGACAGGGACGGGGACAGGGACAGGAGAGAGGGACAGGGACGGGAGATGGGGACAGGGACGGGGACAGCGACGGGGACAGGGGGACAGGACAGAGGGACAGGGACGGGAGATGGGGACAGCGGCGGGGACAGGGACAGGAGAGAGGGACAGGGACGGGAGATGGGGACAGGGACGGGAGAGGGGGACAGGACAGAGGGACAGGGACGGGAGATGGGGACAGGGACGGGGACAGCGACGGGGACAGGGGGACAGGACAGAGGGACAGGGATGGGAGATGGGGACAGGGACGGGGACAGGGACAGCAGAGAGGGACAGGGACGGGAGATGGGGACAGGGACGGGAGAGGGGGCCAGGAGAGAGGGGCAGGGACGGCGATAGGAGAGAGGAAAAGGGACAAGAGATGGGGGCAGGGACGGGGACAGCGACGAGAGAGGGGGACAGGAGATGGGGACAGGGATAGGAGATAGGGACAAGGACAGGGACGGGGACGGGACAGGGACAGGAGAGGGGGACAGGGACGGGAGATGGGGGACGGGGACAGAGCCGGGACAGCGGGGACAGAACCGGGACAGTGGGGACAGAACCGGGACAGTGGGGACAGAGCGGGGACAGAACTGGGACAGCGGGAACAGAGCGGGGACACAGCCGGGACAGAGCCGGGACAGAGCGGGGACAAGGACAGCGGAGACAGCAGGGACAGAGCCAGGACAGTGGGGAGAGAGCGGGGACAGCGGGAACAGGGACAGGGACAGGACAGGGGACCCAAAAGTCTCTCGGGAGGGATCCCGAGCGCGGCCCTGGGAGGACGGGACGATCCCGGACGGATCGGGAGCTCCGGGAGGATCCCAAATGCGGGATGGGGGCGCTGGGATCCCCCTGGAATTCAGCGCGTTTCCCGATTTCCCCGATTTTCGCGATTTTTCCCGATTTTCCCGGAGCTGAACTGGGACAATCCCAGCAGAGCCGGCCCCAAAGGTCGCTGCGTCCCGGCTGGACTCGGGATCGCATTCCCGGCTCTTCCCGGGATATTCCCGGGATATTCCCGAGTTTCCTCCCTTTCACTTTTCCCTCTCCACCGCAGGTGAATTTTCCAGGCGGGATTTATGGGATGGAGGCTCTGGGTGATCCCAAAGGGACCCGCGGCGTCCTCAGGGATCACCCGAGAGCTCCAGAGCCTCGGGATCCACCGAGAATTCCACTCCAGGCTCCCTTTTCCCAATTTCGGGACCGGGAATTCCACTCTAGGCTCCCTTTTCCCAATTTCCAGGGTCCCCTTTCCCCGATTTTCAGGACCGTGAATTCCGCTCCAGGCTCTTTTTCCCCCTTTTCCCGGCTCCCTTTTCCCAATTTTCGGGACCGGGAATTCCGCTCCAGGCTCCCTTTTCCCAATTTTCAGGACCGGGAATTCCGCTCCAGGCTCCCTTTTCCCAATTTTCAGGACCGGGAATTCCGCTCCAGGCTCCCTTTTTCCTTTTCCCAATTTTCAGGACGGGGAATTCCGCTCCAGGCTCCCTTTTCCCAATTTCCCGGCTCCCTTTTCCCAATTTTCGGGACCGGGAATTCCGCTCCAGGCTCTTTTTCCCCTTTTCCCGGCCCGAATTCCCTCTGGAAAGCAGCACCGGGAGCAGCTGTCGCCTTTTCCCGGCCCGCATCCAGCGCGCCCCTCCCGGGGGGCTCCGGCGCAGCCAATGGAATCCCGAATTCCCGCTTTTCCATATTTATGAGGGAAAAGGGAGGGGGGGAGCTGGAGAGGCCAATGAGGCTCCCGGGGTCGGGCCCGGGGTGGATAAATTGGGAAATTTTTGGGGGGGTGAGCGGCGAAATTTCCTCCTCGGAGGCTCCGGAGCGGCGCCGAGCCCCGGGAATTGCGGGGTCGATCCCGAATTCCCATCCCGGATCCTCCGCGGGACCTTCGGGAGAATCCCGGGAAAGTTTTTTCCTCCTTCCTCCGTGGATGGATGAGCGGAGCGGATTCCAAATCCTGGGAATTCCCGGAGGAGAAACGCCCGGAGCCCGGGGATGCTGCGGGACTCGGGGTAAGGCGGCTTTTCCACGCACCGGGAATGGCTCAAAAACCGGGATCGGGCCGGGAATTCGGCCCCGGATTCCCGGGAAAAGCTTCAATCCCGCTGCCAGGTTTGGCTCCCAAATCCCTTTGGAAAATGGGTTTTTCCTGGGAGGGTTTGGGAGCGGGGAAAAGGAAAAGAGCCCGCCTGGAATCCGTTTGGTTTCCAAGGAAAATTGGGAATTCGGTCGCTCACGGGTCGGGAATGGGAGGAAAAGGGCGAGGGAGGAGGTGGGAAAAATTCCCGGGGTTTTGCTGGGAAAAGTGGAGGCTGACCAGGAATCCTTGGAGCGGCTGGATTCGGGAATGGGGCGATTTTCCCTAAAAAAAACCCCAAAAAGTCGGGACAGAGGCGCTGGGAGCAGGAATTCCACGCCAAGGAAAAGCTCCGGGATTAGCCAGGCCGGGAATTTGTTTGGATCCGGGAACGAAACTTGAGTTTTCCCAAAAAAAGTCTCTCCTGCTTCCCACCCAGGGATCCACCCCAAATTCCCGGGAATCCCAGATCCACAGGGCAGCTCAAGGGGCCAAATCCCCAAATTTCCAAATTCCCAAATCCCCAAATTCCCAAATAATTCCCGTCTCTCGGAGTGAAGCCGAACCGGGAGTGATCCCTAACATCCAAATTCCCGGGAATTTCTTCGGGAGAGCCAGAGGGGAAATTCCCACCCCTCTCAGGGATTTTGGGAGCTGTCGGGCCAATTTTATTCCCGATTTTTTGGGGGACAAATTCCCACCGTTCCAGCCTCTAAAAAAAACAGGATTGGGGCCGTTCCTGCCCTGTCCCGTGGGATTTGGGATCCGTTCCGGCCGCTTTTCCCATTCCAAAGTTTTTTCCCCTTTTCTCCTGTGGCATTCCCGGATTCCCGGGAGCGGCGGCCGGGGATGGGGATGGGGATGAAGATGAGGATGAGGAAGGAGAGGAGAGGAGCATTCCCGGCTCATTCCCGGCTCATTCCCGGCCGCTTTCCCCATTCCAAAGTTTCTCCCCCTTTCCCTGGACGCGCCCGGATTTCCAGGGAAGGGAGAGGGGGATGAAGATGAGGAGGATGAGGAGGATGGGAATGAGGATTGGGATGAAGATGAGGATGAGGATAAAGATGAGGAGGAGGAAGATGAAGATGCAGATGAGGATGAGGATAAGATAAAGATGAGAATGAGGATGATGAGGAAGAAGAGGATGATGAGGATGAGAATGAGGAGGATGAGGGTGATGAGGATGAGGATGGGAATGAGGATTGGGATGAGGATGAGGATAAAGATGAGGAGGAGGATGAGGAAGATGAAGATGCAAATGAGGATGAAGAAGATAAGGATGAGAATGAGGATGATGAGGGTGATGAGGATGAAGAGAATGAGGAAGAAGAGGATGATAAGGATGAGGATGATGAGGAAGATGAGCGGGGGGCGGGGCGCGGCGCTCGGGATTCCCTGCGGATTCCCGGGAGCAGCTGCGGCCGCTCCATCTGCCGGGAACGGAGCCAGCGGGGACAGACGGGGACAGACGGGGACAGACGGGACAGGGGGACAGGCAGGGGACAGGGGGACAGAGGGACAGCAAGGGGGGGACAGAGGGGACAGAGGGACAGGGGAACAGGAGGGACAGGAGGGACAGGAGGACAGCAAGGGAGGGGACAGAAGGCCGGACAGGGGGCACAGAGGGGACAGTTGGGGGGGGGACAGCCTTGGGGACAGCCGTGGGGACAGCCGTGGGGACAGCCTTGGGGACAGCCTTGGGGACAGCCTTGGGGACAGCCAGCAGGGCCGGCCGGGGACAGACGGGGCTCATTTGCGACACAAAGCCCGCCCCGCCCCCGCCGCGCATCCGCCACCTGCCACCCCCGGAGCGCCCCCGGCCCCCCCGATTCCCCCCAAATTCCCCCCGAATTCCCCCCAAATTCCCCCCGAATTCCCAGACCTTCCCGGCGGATCCTTTTCCTTCCGGGAGCTGGAATTCCCTGAGTTTGTTTCCCCAAAGTAGACGGGATTTGACAGGGAAAAGCTGTGGAAAATACTTTTATTTTATTTTATTTTATTTTATTTTATTTTATTTTATTTTATTTTATTTTACTTTATTTTATTTTATTTTATTTTATTTTATTTATTTTTTATTTATTCAAATTTTTTTCTTTTTAATTTATTTATTCATTATTTTTATTTTATTTTTTATTTTATTTTTTAATTTTAATTTCATTTTATTTTAATTTTATTTATTTTATTCTCTCATTTCATTTCATTATTCGATCTTACCTTGTTTTACCTTATTTTAATTTTCTACCTTTATTAATTATTATTATTATTATTATTATTATTATTACTATTATTATTATTATTATTATTATTATTATTATTATTATTATTATTATTATTATTATTATTTCATTTTTATTATTTTATTTGATGCCTCTCCCGGCTCCTTTCCCACCCGGAGCTGAAATTCCCGATCCTTCTTTTCCAGACCCGTCGGGATCTGACCCCTGAGGGCTCCGGAGCCACATCCTGACCCCAAAAACCCCAAAAACCCCGGGAAGAGCTCGATCCCGTTTTTATGCCTCCGGATTCATCCCCTGGGGAAGTTTCCTCCCGGACCACGGAATTCCCGAGGAAAAGGCCCCAAACCCCGGCTGGAATGTGATGGGGAGGAGGAGGAGGAGGATCCCCACGGGCCTCGCTGGGAGCCGGGGACGGGCGCCCCAAATCCTCCTGCTGAGGTGACCCCAAAACAGCGGGACCGGCTCCTCCCAGATCCCTGGGACCAGCTTGGAGGTCACCCCCAAAACCCTTGGAGGTGTCCCCAAAACCCTTGGAGGTGTCCCCAAAACACTCGGAGGTGTCCCTGGATCTGCGGGACCAGCTTGGAATTGTCCCCAAGTCCCCGGGATCCCTTTGCTGCTGTCCCTGGGATCCCTTTGGAATTGCTCCCAAAGCCCCAGAATCAGTTCAGAGCTGTCCCCAGGATCCTTTTAGGGCTGTCCCCAAGTCCCCAGTTCAGTTCAGAAGTGTCCCCAAACCCCCAGGATCCCTTTAGGGCTGTCTCCAGGATCTCCTTGCTGCTGCGCCCAAATCCCTGTTTGGGATCTGTTTGGAATTGTCCCCAAACCCCACGATCCCTTAGGATCTGTCCCCAAGTCCCCAGGATCCCTTTCCTGCTGTCCCCAGGATCCCTTTGGAGCTGTCCTCAAGTCCCCAGTTCAGTTCAGAAGTGTCCCCAAACCCCAGGATCCCTTTGAGCTGTCTGTGGGATCCCTTTGGAATTGTCCCCAGGGTCAGTTCAGAACTGTCCCCAAACCCCCAGGATCAGTTCAGAGCTGCCTCCAGGATCCCTTTGGAATTGTCCCCAAGTCCCCAGGATCCCTTTGGGGCAGTCTCTGGGATCCCATCGGATCTGTCCCCAAACCCCAGGATCCCTTTGGATCTGTCCCCAGGATCCCTTTGGGGCTGTCCCCAGGATCCCTTTGGGGCTGTCCCCGGAATCCCTTTGGATCTGTCACCGGGATCCCTTTGGATCTGTCGCCAGGATCCCTTTGGGATTGTCCCTGGGATCCCTTTGGGATTGTCCCTGGGATCCCTTTGGGGCTGTCCCCGGGATCCCTTTTGGATCTGTCCCCAGGATCCCTTTGGGATTGTCCCCGGGATCCCTTTGGATCTGTCCCCAGGATCTCTTTAGGGCTGTCTCTGGGATCCCTTTGGATTTGTCCCCAAACCCCAGGATCCCTTTCCTGCTGTCCCCAGGATCCCTTTGGGATTGTCCCCGGGATCCCTGTCCCGCTGTCCCCAGGATCCCTTTGTCACCGTCCCCAGGGTCCCCGTGCCTCTGTCCCCTCTCTCTCTGACGATGATGCTGAACTCTGACCCCCCCTCCCTCTCCGTGCCCTCATCCCACCCCGACCCCGCTCCCTCCCCGGCTGCCGGTGCGGGTTCCGGTGCGGGTTCCGGTGCGGGTTCCGGTGCCGGTCCCGGTTTGGGTCCCGGTGCCGGTTCCGGTGCCGGTCCCGGTGCCGGCTCGGAGCCCCTGGGCCGTGCGGAGCCCCTGAGCCGCGAGGAGCGGCGGCGGCGGCGCCGGGCCACGGCCAAATACCGCACGGCGCACGCCACGCGGGAGCGCATCCGCGTCGAGGCCTTCAACGTGGCCTTCGCCGAGCTGCGGCGCCTGCTGCCCACGCTGCCCCCCGACAAGAAACTGTCCAAGATCGAGATCCTGCGCCTGGCCATCTGCTACATCTCCTACCTGAACCACGTCCTGGACGTCTGACTGTCTGTCTTCTCCATCTGTCCATCCATCAGTCCGTCTGTCCATCCCTGTGCCCATCCCTGCTGCCCACGCTGCCCCCCGACAAGAAACTGTCCAAGATTGAGATCCTGCTCTTGGCCAACCACGTGAGGTGTGTGAGGTGTCCGTGTGTCCATCCCTGTGTCCATCTGTCCATCCCTGTGTCCATCTGTCCATCTGTGTCTCCACGTGTCCGCCCGTGTGTCCATCCGGCCATCCGCTACATCTCCTACCTGAACCACGTCCTGGACGTGTGACCTGTCCGCTTGTCCGTCTGTGTGTCCATCAGTCCATCCATGTGTGTGTCTGTCCATGTGTCCTTCTGGCTGCCTGCTACATCTCCTACCTGAACCACGTCCTGGACATCCGACTGTCTGTGTGTCCATCCCTGTGTCCGTGTGTCCGTCCCTGTGTCCGTCCCTGTGTCCATCCCTGTGTCCATATGTCTACCCCTGTGTCCATCCCTGTGTCCGTGTGTCCATCCCTGTGTCCATCCCTGTGTCCATCCCTGTGTCCGTCACTGTGTCCGTCCCTGTGTCCGTCCCTGTGTCCATCCCTGTGTCCGTGTGTCCATCCCTGTGTCCATCCCTGTGTCTGTGTGTCCATGCCTGTGTCCGTCCCTGTGTCCGTCCGTCCATCCGTGTGCCCACCCTGGCCCTGCTCCCGGGGCTTTGGAGCAGCAATTCCGGAGGAACTGGAGCAGCAATTCCGGAGGGATGGAGGAGCCAATCCCGGAGATTTGGGACTGCAAATCCCAGGGGGATGGAGCAGCAAATCCCGAAAGGTTGGAGCAGCAAAACCCCAAAATTTGGAAGAGCAAATCCCAGAGGATGGAGCTGCAATTCCCAAGGGTTTGGAGCTGCAATTCCTGAGGAACTGGAGCAGCAATTCCCAGAGGGATGGAGCTGCAAATCCCAGAGAGCTGGGACAGCAAATCCCAAAAGGTTGGAGCCGCAATTCCCAGAGGAACTGAGTGGAATTCCTGGAGAACTGGAGCAGGAATTCCCAGAGAAACTGGAGCAGGAATTCCTGGGCCTGGCTCCCCCTTTTCCCCCCAAATCCTTCCCTCCCCCCTGTCTGTGCCATGAGGATATTTATGGAATTAATTATTTATTGAGAATTATTATTATTATTATTTATTATTTATTATTTATTATTATCATTATTTAATATTATTATTATTAACTTATCCACTGTGTCCTTGTGCACTTTTGGGGGGAAAAGGAAAAGGCCTTGTCCCCATTCCCAAACCCTTTTAGGTTTTCCCCATTCCCAAACCCTTTTGGAGTCAGATTTCCCATTCCCAAATCCTTTTAGGGTTGGTTTCCCCCATCCTCAATCCCTTTTAGGGTCAGTTTTCCCATTCCCAGACCCTTTTAGGTTTTCCCCATTCCCAATCCCCTTTCGGGTCGGTTTTCCCATCCTGGCAGATCCCAAACCCCTTTGGGGCCCCGGCCCCATCTGGCCCCATTGTCCCCCTCACAATGGGAACTCTCGGCTCTCATTGAGATTCCGGCCCGACAGATTGGGAATTCCGGCCCTTTGTCCTGCCCTCTCCAAGCCTTTCCCGGCACAATTCCCATTTCTCCCCCCCCATTCCCATTTTTCTCAAATTCCCATTTTTCCCAAATTCCCATTTTTTCCCCCCCATTCCCATTTTTTCCCCTATTTCCAGCCCTTCCCGTCCTCTCCATCCCTCTGGAAAATCCCATAAATCCCATTCCTTGGGAAAATCCACCTGGGCTCGGGATAAAAATCTGGGAATTGCTCCTGGGTGTCCCCAGGGTGTCCCCAATGTCCCTCCTTGGGTGTCCCCAGTGTCCCCGGGGCTGTCCCCAGTGTCCCCAATGTCCCCACCCGCCGCCGGGGCAGCAGCGCCCCCTGCCGGGTCCCTCCGGCTCTGCCACCCCCCCAATTTGGGGACATCGCCCCCTGTCACCTCCCCTCAATTTGGGAACCCCAAACCCCTTTAGGGCCGTGTCCCCAAACCTCTTTAGGGCTCATTGTCCCCAAACCCCTTTAGGGCTCATTGTCCCCAAACCCTTTTGGGGTTCATTGTCCCCAAACCCTTTTGGGGTTCATTGTCCCCAAACCCCTTTAGGGCCGTGTCCCCAAACCTCTTTAGAGCTCATTGTCCCCAAACCCCTTTAGGGCCGTGTCCCCAAACCTCTTTAGAGCTCATTGTCCCCAAACCCCTTTAGGGCCGTGTCCCCAAACCCCTTTGGGGCTCATTGTCCCCAAACCTCTTTAGGGCTCATTGTCCCCAAACCCCCTTGGGGCCGTGTCCCCTCGAGGGGAGGGGCGGCCCCATAAAGGCCGGGGTGGGGCCGAGCGCCCCTTCCCAGCTGCCGCAGCCCCATCTGGCCGGGAACGAGCCCCGACCCCATAAATCATCCCGGGAACGGCCCCCGACCCCATAAATCATCCCCGGAGCGGGGCGGGAGCGCCCCGGGGCAGCTGCGGGGGCGGCCCTGGGACCCCCCGGCACAGACCCCACAACAATGGGGTCACCAGGGACCCCCCGGCACAGACCCCACAACAATGGGGGCGCCAGGAGCCGAGCTTGGGGTTTGGGGTCGCAGCTCGGGGTGGGGCCGGTGGTTCCGCTCATTAGGGCGTGAAATAATGGGGTGGGGGGCTCTGAGCCCATTGCCCCATAACCCCATGCCCCCCGCCCCATAATTCCCCCCTAATCTTCCTGCCCCATCGCCCCCAGCCCCATAACCGCTTTCCCATCACCCCAGAGCCCCCAGGCCCAAAATCCCCCGCTCCAAATGCCCCCAAACCTCAAAAAATCCCCCCAAATCCCCCCAAATTCCCGCTCTCCCCTCGCCCCCCGCCCCGATTCCCCTCCCGGCCCCGCCTCCCCATTGAGCCCCAACCACGCATTTCAATCCCACCAATGGCAGCGCGGCTCTCTGCGCCCGCCTCACGCCATTGGCCAGCGCCGCGGGGGGCGTGGCCAGCGCGTTCCCACCCTCGCCCATTGAGCGCTCGGCTGTTCCGGGCAGCGGCCGCGCCCCCCCCGCGCTCCGCAGGCTTTGGGGACCCCCGGGCGGTTTTGGGGGGCTCGGGGGCATTTGGGGTCCCTCCCTTTGGGGGGAATGAAGGTGCTGGAGCCCCCCGTGTGGCCCCAGCGGCTCGGGGGGTGCTGCTGGCCCTGAGCCCCCCAAAAATCCCGGCTCTGCTGCAGGCCGGGGGTCCCCAGGTGTGTCCCCAGGTGTGTCCCCAGGTGTGTCCCCAGGTGTGTCCCGGGCCCCCCCATATCCGCAGGGATGGGGCTGGGGTCTTCCAGCACCTCGGAACCGCTGGGGCTGAGGGTCGGGGGTGACCCCAAAGCCGGGGGGCTCGGCCGGACCCCTTCCCACAACACCCCAAACCCTGAGGGGGCTCGACCGGACCCAGGACCCCAAATCCCCGTTTTTTGGGGGGGGTTTATGGGGTTCAGAATCTTTTCCCAAACCCCAAAGCAAGGTGGGAGCAGCTGGGCTGTGCCCCCCCACCCCGTGGGCTGAATCCCCTTGGGGGCAATTTTGGGGTGCTGAGACCCCTTTGGGGACAATTCTGGGGGGTTGAGAACCCTTTTGGGGGGCGGTTTTGGGGTGCTGAGACCCCTTTGGGGACGATTTTGGGGTGCGGATACCCCTTGAGGTAGCTCCGAGCGAGGGGGACACGAAGTGTGGGCTCAACCCTCATTGCCCCCCACCTAAAAACGGGGATTCTTCCCCAAAAAAACGCCGCCCCCTCCCAAAAATGGGGCACCCTCCTCAAAAAACGCCCCTTGCCCCAAAACAGCGCATCCTCACCCCAAACCCCCCCGGCCTGTGGGGGCTCCTGGGTGTCCGGGGAGGGGTCCCCAATATCGTGGGGGCTCCCTGGGTGTCCGGGGAGGGGTCCCCAATATCGGGGGGTGCCCCTGGGTGTTCGGGGGGGCCCGCGGTGTCCCCCCGCCCCAAACAATGGCCCCGCAGCGGCGCCGGGAGCGCGCAGCGCAGACAATGGGGCGGGAGCGGGGGCTCCGGGGGGAGCCGGGCTTTCCTCCGCCTCCTCCTCCTCTTCCTCCTCCTCCTCCTCCTCCTCCTCCTCCGCCGCCGCCGCCGCCGCCGGGTCCGGGTGCGGGGGGGACGCGCACAAAGGTGCGGGGCGATGGTGAGTGGGGGGCACCGGGGGGGCTCGGGCCGCTCCCGGGGGGATCGGGGCGGCGGAACCGGCCCCGGGGCTGGGCGGGGAGCGGGGCCGGGCCGGGGCCGCGCTCCCCGCGGGAAGGGCCCCGCCGGCCGCGGCTCTTCCTGCGCTGGCGGCGGCGGCTGCGGGAGCCCCGAGCCCGGCGCGGGGGTCCCGGCTGGGGAGGGGGCGATGGGACCCCCCGGGACCCCTCCCGGGGACCCCCACGGGCTGTGCCGGAGCCTCCTCGGGGCGCGGCGCGACCCCCGGGACCCCCTGAATGTGCCCAGGGCTGCGGCGGGAGTGGCACGGCGGCCTCGGAGCGCTTTGTGCCCATCCCGGGGACACCTGCGGGGCGTCCCCAGGGTGTCCCCATGGTGTCCCCGGGGTGTCCCCGGGGTGTCCCCGGTGTCCCCCCCATCACCTGTGGGGCGTCCCCGGTGTCCCCATCACCCTCGGGATGTCCCTCGGTGTCCCCTGTGTGTCCCCGCCGTCACCTGAGGGGTGTCCCTGGGGTGTCCCCCGCGCTGTCCCCGCTGTCCCCATCCCCTCCCCGGTGTCCGGGCGGGGCCGTCCCGGGGGTCCCTGGGCCCGGTGTCCCCTGCGTCCCCCCCGGGTGCCCCCGCTGTCCCCACGCCCTGCCCGGTGCCCGGGGCTCCCTGCGCCGGGCGTGCCCGGTGCCCCCGGCTCCGCGACAGCCCCGGCCGGATCCCGAGCTGGTTCCAGGAGATCCCGAGCCGGTTCCTGGATCCCGAACCGGTTCCTGGATCCCGAGACGGTTCTGGGATCCCGAGCCGGTTCCCGGATCCCTGAGCCGGTTCCTGGATCCCGAGACGGTTCCCGGAGATCTCGAGCCGGTTCCTGGATCCCGAGACGGTTCCCGGAGATCTCGAGCCGGTTCCCAGTTCCCTGAGCCGGTTCCTGGAGATCCCGAGCCGGTTCTGGGATCCCGAGCCGGTTCCCGGATCCCTGACCCTGTTCCCCGAGCCGGTTCCTGGATCCCGAGCTGGTTCCAGGAGATCCCGAGCCGGTTCCCGGATCCCGAGCCGGTTCCTGGATCCCTGACCCGGTTCCCTGACCCGGTTCCCCGAGCCGGTTCCTGGATCCCTGACCCGGTTCCCTGACCCGGTTCCCCGAGCCGGTTCCCGGATCCCAGCCTGGGATGGTTTTGTTGTTTTTCCTTTGGGATCTTCTTCCCCCCGCGGGCGGAGGTGAAAAAGCAACAAAACAACAAAAAAGAAATCAAAACAACAACAACAGAAAAAAGGAGATTTCGGGAAAATTCAAATCTCCTCCTTGGAGGAGCCTCCGGCTCCGTCGCGGAAATTCGAGGATGGGGCCGGGACCCAGACGGGATCGCGAGGATTTTCCAGGCGCTTTGTGAAGCTCGGATGATTTAATTAATGAACAATTAACAATTAACAGGCGGCGGGGACCTGGGGGCGGCCGCTGCGGGGCCGAGGTCACCGCGTGTCCCCTCCCCGCCTATTCCAGAGGGGTTGGGGACGTCCCGGCCCTGGGAGCGATCCCATGGGAGGAAGGAATTCCTGGTTTTCCCCCGGCTCCAGGCAGACAATGGGGCCGGAGGGAGCAGCCTGAGGTGGCGGATCCGGCTTAATTCGGGATTTGGGATGAGTTTCCCGAGCGGTTTTATGGATTTATTGTCGGGCCGGGATGGAAGAGGCCTGGGAAGGGATTTGGGAATTCCCGGCTCGGAATTCCGGCCAAGCCCGAGGAGGTTCAGCCCTGCAGGATCCCTGGATGTGATGGAAACGTCCCGGCGCTCCTGGATCCCGCTGGATCCCGTCCCTGCGCCGCTTTCCCGGGATCCAGGAGGTGGAAAATGGAATGGGGGGATCCCAAAGGATCGGGAGCTGCTGGAGCAGCGTTCTCATGGATCCAAACCCCCGATCCTGGGAGATCCCGGCGTCCTTTGGGGGCAGGAACTGGAATTTTGGGGTCTCTCCCGGAGAAAACGTCGGAATTCCCAGCGAGGACGTGGATTTCTGGGATGGTCCTTCCCAAAATCCCATGGAGGCACCTGGAAGTGGATTTGGGATTGTTGGAAGGGACGAGAAGATGGGATTTGGGATTTCTCCAGGGAATCCTGAGCAATTCCCCAGGAATTTGGGATTTCTCCAGGGAATCCTGAGTGTTCCCTGGGAATTTGGGATTTCTCCAGGGAATCCTGAGTGTTGCTGAGGAATTTGGGATTTCTCCAGGGAATCCTGAGCAATTCCCCAGGAATTTGGGATTTCTCCAGGGAATCCTGAGCAACTTCCCAGGAATTTGGGATTTCTCCAGGGAATCCTGAGTGTTCCCTGGGAATTTGGGATTTCTCCAGGGAATCCTGAATGTTCCCTGGGAATTTGGGATGGGGGGATTCAGGGAAGGGATGGGGAGATGGGATTTGGGATTTCTCCAGGGAATCCTGAGCATTCCCTGGGAATTTGGGATGGGATAATTTAGAGAAGGGGCTGGGAGCTGGGATTTGAGATTTCTCCAGGGAATCCTGAGCAATTCCCCAGGAATTTGGGATGGGAGAATTTAGGGATGTGGGGTGGCAATTCCGGAATCCTGGATGTTTTTTGCTGGGAATTTGGGATTCCAGGATCCTCCAGCTGTGGGATTTGGTTTTCCAGGTGCTGCAGTTTTGTTGGATCCTGGTGGGAAAAGGGGCTGGGAAGGGAATGGGGGATCCCAGGGGGGATTTGGGCTCTGATCCCAGGAAACGGGGCAGGACAAGAGGGAACGGCCTCGAGCTGTGCAGGGCTGGAAATTTGGGATGATTTTTCCATGGAAAAAGGGTTGGGAAGCGCCGGAAGGGGCTCAGGGAGGGCTGGATCCCCATCCCTGCAGGGAATCCCTGGAATTCGGGTTTGATCCATCCCAGCTCGGACTCGGTGACCTCAGAGCTCTTTTCCAGCCTGGACAATCCCGGGATTTTCTGGGATTCTCACCCCCAGCATTCCCAGCCCTCCCCAGTTCCTCCAGGATGGGAATCCCGGACCCTTCATCCGCCGGATTCTCCCTCTCCAAGTGGGATTTTTCCCAGGAAAACTCATTCCCAGCTTTCCCAGAACCCCGGATCGGGAAGGAGCGGATTTCCCCCTTGGAATTCTCCCTCTGGAGCCATCGGGAAGAAGCTTTTTCATCTGGAAACGCTTGGATCTATTCTTTTATTTTTAATTATTTTCGCTCTTTGGGGGAATATTTGAATCCCAAACGTTGGATTTGAGCTTCAGGACTTTGATCCCCGGGAAAATTCCAGCCTGGGCTTGAAGACGTCGGGAATGGCGAAGCCTCTCCGGCCCTGGGGGCTTTTTTTGGGAGCTTTGATCATCCCAGGATTAAAAAATGGGAATTTTCCTCCTCCTCCTCCTCTTTTGCATCCGGCTCTGGCTCCCGGCATCTCCCAGAGTCCCGGAATCCATTCCCGGCTTTTCCGGGGCTGTGGAACCGGCTCTGCTGGAAAAGATTCCAAGAAAAATCCCTTTTTTTTTTTTTTTCCTCCTGCTGGAACGAGAGGATGAGGAGCTCCAGGATCCCGGATTCCTGCTGGAATTCCCGAATTCCCTTTGGGATGGGGACAATACCTGGCAAACTCATGGATTCCTGGAAAATCCCGAATTTATTTTGGCTGAATCCACAGGCTGGGGCCAAGAGACCTCGGAACACCTGGAAAATCCCGGGATTCATGGAAAATCCCAGGAATTCTGGAAAACACCAGGATTTGTGGAAAACCCTAAGATTTCATGGAAAACCCCAGGATTCCTTGAAAACCCCAAATTCACTTCAGCCACAGACACCGGGATTTTGGGAAAACTCAGGGATTCCTGGAAAATCCCAAATCTATCCCGGCCGATCATGCAGGATGACAATTCCCAAAAATTTTGGGATGTCTGGGGTGGGGTGTGCAATCTCTTTTCCATGGTGCTCCCAAGGAATCCCTGAGCAATGGGATCCAGGAATCGGTGGTGTTGGGAATTGACGGGATTGGGAATCGGCGGGATTTGAAAATTGGCAGGATTTGAAAATTGGCGGGATTCAGAAATTGGTGGGATTTGAAAATTGGTGGGATTTGAAAATTGGTGGGATTTGAAAATTGGCGGGATTCAGAAATTGATGGGATTTGAAAATTGGCAGGATTTGAAAATTGGTGGGATTTGAAAATTGGCGGGATTCAGAAATTGGCGGGATTCAGAAATTGCTGCGATTCAGAAATTGGTGGGATTGGGGAATTGGTGGGATTGGTGAGAGTTGGGAATTGGCGGGATTGGGAATCGGTGGGATTGAAAATTGGCAGGATTGGGAAATTGGCAGGATTCAGAATTAGCGGGATCTGAAAATTGGCGGGATTGGATAATTTGGCTATTCGCGATTTGGGAATTCGGGAATTCGGGAATTTAGGAATTTGGGAATCTGGGAATTGCTCCCGAATTGCCGTTGCTTGGCTCCCGCAGCTCCAGGGCGGCCCCCCCGTGCCGTGAGCAGCCCCCCATGCCCGGCCCGTGTCCGATGCCGGCCCCTCCGGAGGCTCCGGACGCTCCAAAGGCCTCGGAGAGCGCCGGGACGGAGCCGCCGCCGCCGGAGCCGCCCGGTGAGGGACTGGGGATACTGGGGATACTGGGGACACTGGGATGGGAACCGGCCATTACTGGGGAGACTGGGGGGACTGGGGATACTGGGGATAGTGGGGATACTGGGGGACTGGGGGGACTGGGGATACTGGGGGGACTGGGGACACTGGGATGGGAACCGGCCATTACTGGGGGGACTGGGGGGACTGGGATGGGAACCGGCCATTACTGGGGGGACTGGGGGGACCGGGGACACCAGGGGGACCGGGGGGACTGGGATGGGAACCGGCCATTACTGGGGATACTGGGGACACTGGGGGGACTGGGGAGACTGGGATGGGAACCAGCCATTACTGGGGAGACTGGGATGGGAACCGGCCATTACTGGGGGGACTGGGGGGACTGGGGATACTGGGGGGACTGGGATGGGAACCAGCCATTACTGGGGATACTGGGGACACTGGGGATACTGGGGGGACTGCGGGGACTGGGATGGGAACCGGCCATTACTGGGGATACTGGGGAGACTGGGATGGGAACCGGCCATTACTGGGGGGACTGGGGGGACTGGGATGGGAACCGGCCATTACTGGGGAGACTGGGGGGACTGGGATGGGAACCGGCCATTACTGGGGGGACTGGGGGGACTGGGGAGACTGGGGAGACTGGGGATACTGGGGATACTGGGGGGACTGGGGGGACTGGGGATACTGGGATGGGAACTGGCCATTACTGGGGAGACTGGGGGAACTGGGGGGACTGGGGGGACTGGGGATACTGGGATGAGAACCGGCCATTACTGGGGATACTGGGGAGACTGGGGGAACTGGGATGGGAACCGGCCATTACTGGGGGGACTGGGGATACTGGGGGGACTGGGGATACTGGGGATACTGGGATGGGAGCCAGGCGTTACTGGGGATACTGGGATGGGATCCGGCCATTACTGAGGGGACTGGGGATACTGGGGATACTGGGGATACTGGGAAGGGAGCCAGGCATTACTGGGGATATTGGGACAGGATCCAGCCATTACTGGGGTTATTGGGGATACTGGGATGGGATCCAGACACCACTGGGGAAACTGGTGGTACTGGGGCAGGATCCAGCCATTACTGGGATATATTGGGACGGGATCCAGGCCTTACTGGGGGGACTGGGAGCTTGGGATTCAGACCTTATGGGAGTTACTGGAGAGCTCTTACTGGGGTTACTGGGACATACTGGCACAGGATCCACCCATTACTGGGCCATACTGGGACAGGATTCAACCCTTACTGGGGTTACTGGGGAGCCCTTACTGGGGTTACTGGGGCAGGATCCAGCATCTCTTACTGGGCCATACTGGGACCCCCAGCGTCTCCCACCCCGTTCCCGTCTCCCGGGCGACGGCGGCAGCGGGGAAAGGCCTCGGTTTCCATGGAGATCCGTGTGGGATCATCCGGAATTCCGGACAAAGGAATTCCCCCCTTCCCCCTTTGCGCCTCCCTGACCCCTTCTCCCCCTTCCCCGGGGCCTTGGAGAAGGGGCCCGAGGGCGTTTTTGGGGTGGATTCGGTGGGAATGGGATCTCCATGGAAACCTGGGGAGCTGGGACGGCTCCCAGAGGCAGCTGGGGCCTCCCAGACTGCAGGGTTGGGGCGTCCAGATTCCCCCAAAACCCTGGGGAAAGGCAGCGGGGCTTGGCGGGATCATCCCGACGGGATCCCAAATTCCCGGATTCCCAAGGGGCGGGGGGACACAGCCCTAGATCCCAGATTTCCTCTCCCTCCTGACCCCAAATCCCCTTTCCCTTCTCATCCATAATTCCATTTCCCTGCCCATCCCAAATCCCCTTTTCCTGGCCATCCTAAATTCCCTCTACCTCCTGACCCCAAATCCCCTTTCTCTTGTCATCCCTAATTCCCTCTCCCTGCCCATCCCAAATTCCCTTTCCCTTCTCATCCATAATTCCCTCTCCCTGCTCATCCCAAATTTCCTCTCCCTGCCCATCCCAAATCCCCTTTTCCTGCCCATCCTAAATTCCCTCTAACTCCTGACCCCAAATTCCCTCTCCCTGCCCATCCCAAATCCCATCTCCCTGCTGACCCCAAATTCCCTCTCCCTCCTGACCCCAAATCCCATTTCCCTGCCCATCCCAAATTCCTTTTCCCTTCTCATCCCAAATTTCCTCTCCCTGCCCATCCCAAATCCCCTTTTCCTGCCCATCCCAAATTCCATCTACCTCCTGACCCCAAATTCCCTTTCCCTTCTCATCCCTAATTCCCTCTCCCTGCTCATCCCAAATCCCCTTTCCCTCCTGACCCCAAATTCCCTTTCCCTGCCCCATTTCCGACCTGGGAAAGGGATGCAGGGACGGGAGGGTCCTCTGGGCCATACTGGGCCATACTGGGCCGTACTGGGCCATACTGGGCCGTACTGGGCCATACTGGGCCGGCCCCAGTGACGCCCCCCGCGTGTCCCCGCAGGTGGGCGCGTCCTTTTCTCCTGAGCGAGGCCACCCCAAGGTGACAAAATTGAGCCCCTCAAGGTCACGGTCGACTTCCTGAAGGTGCCCCTGGGCCTGAAGAAGCCCCCGCTGAAGGAGGCCCTGGCCGCCCTCCCGGGAAAGCCCAAACCCCAAACCCTGGAGCGGCGCAAGCCCCGGCGCTCCGAGGCCATGGACAACGAGTCCCAGTACTCCGGCTACTCCTACAAATCCGGCCACTCCCGCAGCTCCCGCAAGCACAGGTGAGGGACCCCATCCCTGTGCCCGCCCTTGCTGGGTGTCCCCATCCCCGGGGCTGTCCTGATCCCGCTTTCCCCCTTTTTCCTCATTTTTCCGGCTTTTCCCCCATTTTTCCTCCTTTTTCCCTCATTTTTCCCACTTTTTCCCTCATTTTTCCCACTTTTTCCCCCATTTTTCCCACTTTCCCCCCGTTTTTCCTGCTATTTTTCCCATTTTCCTTCCTGCTTTTCCTCCCATTTTTCCTGCTTTTTTCCCCATTATCCCAACTTAATACCCATTTATCCTGCTTTTTCCCCCATTTTCCTTCCTGCTTTCCCCCCCATTTTTTCTGCTTTCTCCCCCGCTTTTCCCTCTTTCTTTCCCCATTTTCCCAACTTTTTCCTCCATTTTTCCTGCTTTTATTCCCCATTTTTCCTGCTTTTTTCCTCCATTTTTCGTCCTTTCCCCTCTATTTTTCCCAACTTTTTTCCCCATTTTTCCTGCTTTTTTTCTGGCTTTTTTCCCAATATTTTCCCATTTTTCCCCCATTTTTTCCCATTTTTTTCCCATTTTTTTCCCATTTTTTTTCCCATTTTTTCCCCATTTTCCCCCCATTTTCCCCCCATTTTTTCCCCATTTTCCCCCCCATTTTTCCCCATTTTCCCCCATTTTTTCCCCATCCTTTCCCCTTTTTTCCCCCCATTTTCCCCCATTTTTCCCCCATTTTTTCCCCCTCTTTCCCCAGGGATCGGCGGGAGCGGCACCGCTCCAAGAGCCGGGACGGGACGCGCGGGGACAAATCGGTGACGATCCAGGCGCCGGGGGAGCCTTTGCTGGACAACGAATCCACGCGGGGGGACGAGAGGGTGAGCGCGGCGGGGAGCGGGCTGGAGCCCCCCAGGGACGGATCCGGCACCTTTTTTCCCCCGGTGGAATTTTCCCCGGTGGAATTTCCCGGCCGAGCGGTCCGGCCGGTCGGGCCGGTCCCGGGGAAAACGAGAAAATGAGAAAATGGAAAGGAGACGCGGCGCCAGGGCTGGAAACGCCCCCGGGATCCGATCCCAGCGAACCCAAACCTTGAGGATTTGCCCCCAAATCCCCGCCCGGATGGGACCGGGGGAGGCTTCCCCCGCTCTTGGTGCCCCTCGTTCCCGAATTCTGGAATTTCTCCAGCCCGATCCCGGCCTTTCATCCTCTCCCGGTCCGCCCACGCCGGCGGCTCCGGCGCTTTTCATGTTCCCGCTGCGGCGGCTTTTTGTGGGAATGGGGGCTTTTCCTGGGAATGGGGCTTTTCCCGGGAATGGGGGCTTTTCCCGGGAACGGGGGCTTTTCCTGGGAATGGGGGCTTTTCCTAGGAATGGGGCTTTTCCTGGGAATGGGGGCTTTTCCCGGGAATGGGGCTTTTCCTGGGAATGGGGGCTTCTCCTGGGAACGGGGGCTTTTCCTGGGAACGGGGGCTTTTCCTGGGAACGGGGGCTTTTCCCGGGAGTGGGGCTCCCCGAGCCGCCCTGGAGCCCCCCAGGCTCTGCTTTGCCCCTTGGAACGAAATCCATGGAATTGCTTGGATGGGAATCATCCCATGGGCAGTGACGCCTCCCGCCATTCCCGGCTGGAATTGGGCTGGAATTTTCCAGCGATCCGCAGAAAAACAGGGAGGAATTTCTCAGTTTTCCCGGCGGGAATCTGTGGGGAAAATTCCGACCAGGAAAACAAAAAAAAACACCCCCAAATTCCAGGAAACGTCCGAGTGCACAAAACCAGAATGAGGGAAAGACAGACGGACAGGGGCGGGGGAAGGAATTCAGGAATTTTGGCACCGCTTTGGATGGGAGAGGGGGTTCTGGAGTGGGGAAGGGCCTGTCCGGAGCCATTCCCGACAATTCCTGACAATTCCCAAGCATTCCCAAGCATTCCCAAGTCTTCCCAAGCCTTCCCGGTGCCGGCAGCGCTGCGGGGGCGTGCCGGGCGTGTTCCTGCTGGCCCTGGCAGCCAGGAAGGGTTGGCCAGGAAATCCGGGAGCTTCCCGATCCCAAAACTGCTCCTGCCGGAGCTTCCCGATCCCAAAACTGCTCCTGCCGGAGCTTCCCGATCCCAAAACTGCTCCCGCCGGAGCCGGAGCTTCCCCGGAGGGAGAATTCCCGTCGGAATTCCCGGCCCAGGCTGAGGTTCCTCCGCCCTGAGGAGGGCGATGGCTCCGGGCAGCGCTCCCGGCGTGGAGGTGGGACGGGGGTTTGGAAAACAGGGAGTGAAGGAGTCGGGATTGAGGGAATTCGGGAGCCGCCCCTTGGAGTGTCCCCTGTCGCCTCCCCGGGGTGATGTTTCCTGGAGCTGTGGTGGGTGGGAGGTCCGGCAGGTGAGGTGGGACAGGTGGGACACGGAGCCGCTCCTCGGAATGTCCCCTGCTCAGGGTGACACCTGGGTGGTCTGTTGGAGGTCCTCAAGGTGAGGTGGGACAGGTGGGACATGGATCCACCCCTCGGAATGTCCCCTGTCGCCTCCCCAGGGTGACAATGGGGACACTGTTGGTTTGATGGGCTGATGGGACACGAAGCCACCCCTTGGAATGTCCCCTGCTCAGGGTGACACCTGGGTGGTCAGTGGTCCATCCTAGAGGTGAGGTGGCCACCTGGGCCAGGAGGGACACGAAGCCACCCCTTGGAATGTCCCCTGTCCCCTCCCTAGGGTGACATTGGGGACACTCTTGGTTTGATGGTGCAAAGGATGGGAGGTCCTCGAGGTGAGGTGGCCACCTGGGACAGGTGGGACACAAACCCACCCCTTGGAATGTCCCCTGGTCAGGGTGACACCTGAGTGGTCAGTGGTCAGTCCTAGAGGTGAGGTGGCCACCTGGGCCAGGAGGGACACGAAGCCACCCCTTGAAATGTCCCCTGTCCCCTCCCCAGGACGACAACTGGGGCGAGACCACCACGGTGGTGACGGGGACGTCGGAGCACAGCATCTCCCACGATGACCTCACGCGCATCACCAAGGACATGGAGGACAGCGCCCACCTGGACTGCTCCCGCCACCTGGGCGTGGCCCTGGGCGCGGCCCTGGCGCTCCTGGCCTTCCTCACGCCCTTGGCCTTCCTCCTCCTCCCGCAGCTGCTGTGGCGGGAGGAGCTGGAGCCCTGCGGGACGCCCTGCGAGGGGCTCTTCATCTCGGTGGCCTTCAAACTCCTCATCCTCCTGCTGGGCAGCTGGGCCTTGTTCTTCCGCCGCCCCAAAGCCTTCTTCCCGCGCGTCTTCGTGTTCCGCGCGCTGCTGATGGTGCTGGTGTTCCTGCTGGTCGTGTCCTACTGGCTCTTCTACGGCGTGCGCATCCTGGACTCGCGGGACCGCGACTACCGCGGCGTGGTGCAGTTCGCCGTGTCGCTGGTGGACGCGCTGCTCTTCGTGCACTACCTGGCCGTGGTGCTGCTGGAGCTGCGCCAGCTGCAGCCCCAGTTCACGCTCAAGGCCGTGCGCTCGGCCGACGGCGCCAGCCGCTTCTACAACGTCGGCCACCTCAGGTGGGGACGGCGCCCAGAGGCGGCGGCGGCGTGGGTGGGAACGGGGGTTTGTAATGTGGGCGTGGGTGGGTGGTCTGGTGGAATGGGGGTTTTGTAACGTGGGCTTGGGTGGATGTTCTGGTGGTGGGAATGGGGGTTTGTAATGTGGGCGTGGGTGGATGTTCTGGTGGTGGGAATGGGGGGTTTGTAATGTGGGTGTGGGTGGATGTTCTGGTGGTGGGAATGGGGGTTTTGTAACGTGGGCTTGGGTTGATGTTCTGGTGGAATGGGGGTTTGTAATGTGGGTGTGGGTAGATGTTCTCATGGAATGGGGGTTTGTAATGTGGGCGTGGGTGGATGTTCTGGTGGTGGGAATGGGGGTTTGTAATGTGGGCGTGGGTGGATGTTCTCGTGGTGGGAATGGGGGATTTTGTAACATGGGAAAGGTGGTGAGATGTTCTGAGTGGGATGGAAGGGATGAGCCTGGAGAAAATGGAGATTTGGGGTTCATCCAAGGCAGGGTTTGGGGTCCGATTGCGGGGAATGAAGTCAGAGAATCACACAATCACAAAATCACAAAATCAGAGAATCACAGAATCCCAATCCTGTGGTGGGAATGGGAGTTTTTTAACATGGGTGTGGGTGGATGTACACGTGGTGGGAATGGGGATTTTGTAACATGGGAAAGGTGGTGAGATGTTCTGAGGGGGATGGAAGGGATGAGCCTGGAGAAAAGGGAGATTTTGGGTTCCTCCGGGGGTATTTGGGATCTGATTGCAGGGGATGAAGTCAGAGAATCACAGAATCACAGAAAAATGAGGTTTTTTTTAAAAAGTGTTTTTTCAAACACATCCAGACATGGTGATTCTGCCACCATTATTCTTCTGGTGAAAATTGTTTTCCTAATATCCAACCTATGCCTTTCCTGGCATAGCTGGAGACTGTGTCCTCTAACAAGGTCAGGACAAGAGGGAACGGCCTCGAGCTGTGCCAGGGCTGGAAATTTGGGAAAATCCCTCCTGGAAAGGGCGGCCAGGCCTCGGAAGGGGCTCAGGGAGGGTTGGAGTGGCCATCCCTGGAGGTGTCCGAGGAATTCCTGGAGATTCCTCGCGATGACCAAGTGGGAGCTCAGACTCGGTGATCCCGGAGCTCTTCCCTCTGAGGAGGAAAGCTTCCTCCTTTCCTCTCTGGAATTTTTTGGAGGGAGCTCTGGGTGCTTCCTCCTTTCCTCTCTGGAATTTTTTGAGGGAGCTCTGGGTGCTTCCTCCTTTCCTCTCTGGAATTTTTTGGAAGGAGCTCTGGGTGTTTCCTCCTTTCCTCTCTGGAATTTTTTGGAGGGAGCTCTGGGTGCTTCCTCTCTGGAATTTTTTGAGGGAGCTCTGGGTGTTTCCTCCCTTCCTCTCTGGAATTTTTTTGAGGGAGCTCTGGGTGTTTCCTCCCTTCCTCTCTGGAATTTTTTGGAGGGAGCTCTGGGTGTTTCCTCCTTTCCTCTCTGGAAATTTCCTCCTTTCCTCTGGGAATTGATGGAATCACGGAACGGTTGGGGTTGGAAGGGCCTCACAGATCCATGGGCAGGGACAGCTCCCACCATCCCAGGTGGCTCCAACCCAACCTTGGGCACTTCCAGGGATGGAGCAGCCACGTTTTTTTCCCTGGAATTCCCCCCAGCCCCTGCTGTCCCTCGGTGTGTGTCCCCCGCTCTCCCCCTGCCCCACATTCCCGGTTTTTCCCCCCGCAGCATCCAGCGAGCGGCCGTGTGGATCCTGGAGAATTACTACCACGACTTCCCGGTCTACAACCCCGCCCTCCTCAACCTGCCAAAATCCGTCCTCTCCAAGAAAATGTCCGGCTTTAAGGTCTACTCCCTCGGCGAGGGTGAGATCCCAGGCCCCTTTTCCCTTGGCTTCCCCCTCTCCTTCTCCTCCCGTTCCTCCATCCCCGTCCTCGCGTTCACTCTCGTGGACGTTTCTCCATCCCCATCCTCGTGTTCCTCTCTGGAATTATTTTAGAAGGAGCTCTGGGTGCTTCCTCCCTTCCTCTCTGGAATTTTTTTGGAAGGAGCTCTGGGTGTTTCCTCCCTTCCTCTCTGGAATTTTTTGGAAGGAGCTCTGGGATTTCCCTCCCTTCCTCTCTGGAATTTTTTGGAGGGAGCTCTGGGTGCTTCCACTCTGGAATTTTTTGAGGGAGCTCTGGGTTCTTCCTCCTTTCCTCTCTGGAATTTTTTGAGGGAGCTCTGGGTGCTTCTTCCTTTCCTCTCCAGAATTTTTTGGAGGGAGCTCTGGGTGTTTCCTCCCTTCCTCTCTGGAATTTTTTTGGAAGGAGCTCTGGGTGTTTCCTCCCTTCCTCTCTGGAATTTTTTGGGGAGCTCTGGGTGTTTCCTCCCTTCCTCCCCGGAATTTTTTGGAGAGAGCTCTGGGTGCTTCCACTCTGGAATTTTTTGGGGGGAGCTCCAGGGATTTCCTCCCTTCCTGTCTGGAATTTTTTGGGGGGAACTCTGGGGATTTCCTCCCTTCCTCTCCGGAATTTTTAGGGGGGAGCTCCAAGTTCTTCCTCCCTTCCTCTCCGGAATTTTTCTGGGGGGAGCTCCGGGTGGTTTTTCTGAGCTCACCCCCGGTCTGGGCGGCTCCACCAGCAGAGAATTCCACCAACAACTCCACGGGGCAGTCGCGGGCGGTGATCGCGGCGGCGGCGCGGCGGCGCGACAACAGCCACAACGAGTTCTACTACGAGGAGGCCGAGCACGAGCGCCGGGTGCGCAAACGCCGCGCCAGGTGTGGGAAAAATCCCTGGATTCCCCGCCTCGGGGGCCCCTTCCAGGTTTTTCATAGATGGGGAGATTCCAGGGGGCGATCCCAGCTCGTCCCAAGGGTGATCGTGTGGGTGGATCTTCAGCCGAGTTGGTTGAAGCTTGGGTTCCTTTGTCTGTTTGGGTGAAGCCCAGCAGATCCAGGATTTCCATCCTGGATCTGTGGAGATTCCCATCCTAAAGCCAAGGGGTTTTCCAAGGGAGTTTCTTTCCCAATTCCATGGGGTTTTCCATCCCAAATCCAAGAGGTTTTCTGTCCCAAATCCAAGGAGTTTTTCCCTCCCAAATCCAAGGGTTTTTCCATCCCAAATCCATGAGGTTTCCCATTCCAAATCCACAAGTTTTTCCATCCCAAATTCAAGGGGTTTACATCCCAGATCCAAGGGATTTTCCCATCCTAAATCCAAGGGTTTTACATCCCAGATCCAAGGGATTTCCCACCCTAAATCCTAGGGATTTCCCACCCCAAACCCAAGGAGTTTCCCACCCTAAATCCAAGGGGTTTCTCACCCTAAATCCAAGGGATCTCCCATCCCACACCCAAGGGAGTTTCCATCCCAAACCCAAGGGATTTCCCACCCTAAATCCCAGAGGGTTTCCACCCCAAATCCAAGGGATCTCCCACCCCAAACCCAAGAAGTTTTCCACCCCGCACCCAAGGAGTTTCCCACCCCAAACCCAAGGGATTTCCCATCCCAAACCCAAGGGATTTCCCACCCTAAATCCAAGAGTATTTCCACCCCACACCCAAGGAATTTCCCACCCCATACCCAAGGAGATTCCCACCCCAAACCCAAGGAGTTTCCCATTCCACACCCAAGGAATTTCCCACCCCAAACCCAAGGAATCTCCCATCCCAAACCCAAGGGATTTCCCACCCTAAACCCAAGGGACTTTCCATCCCAAACCCAAGGGATTTCTCACCCTAAATCCAAGAGGGTTTCCATCCCAAACCCAAGGATTTTCCCATCCCAAACCCAAGAGGTTTCCAATCCCAAAGCCACGAGGTTTCCATCCTAAACCCAAGGGGGTTTCCATCCCAAACCCAAGGGATTTCCCACCCTAAATCCAAGAGGGTTTCCACCCCACACCCAAGGAGTTCCCACCCCAATCCCCCATGGTTCCCCACCTCTCGCTCAGGCTGGTGGTGGCGGTGGAGGAGGCCTTCACGCACATCAAGCGGCTGCAGGAGGAGGAGCAGAAGAACCCGCGGGAGATCATGGACCCGCGCGAGGCCGCCCAGGCCATCTTCGCCTCCATGGCCCGCGCCATGCAGAAGTACCTGAGGACCACCAAGCAGCAGCCCTACCACACCATGGAGAGCATCCTGCAGCACCTGGAGTTCTGCATCACCCACGACATGACCCCCAAGGTGCCCAAACCGGGGTTCCGGTGGGGTTTTATCCCGTTTGGGATTGTCCTGTTGGGAAAATGAGGGGTTGGAGCGAGGTGGGGTTGGGTTCTTCTCGTGGGGAACTGGGAATGGAGCTGCTGGAGAAGGGAATGGAGAATCCTGGGGGAGCTCCTGGGGGGCTCAGCCTGGAGAAAAGGGGGATCCAGGGGGGATTCAGGGTCTGCCAGGGGGGATTTGGGATCTGATCCCAGAGAAAAGAGGGATCCAAGGGGGATTTGGGGTCTGCCAAGGGGGATTTGGCATCTGATCCCAGGGAAAAGGGGGATCCAGGGGGGAATTGGGGTCTGCCAGGGGGGATTTGGGGTCTGCCAGGGGGGATTTGGCATCTGATCCCAGAGAAAAGGGGGATCCAGGGGGGATTTGGGGTCTGCCAGGGGGGATTTGGGATCTGATCCCAGGGAATGGAACAGGACAAGAGGCAACGGCCTCGAGCTGTACCAGGGGAGGCTCAGGGTGGGAAATTTGGGAAAATCCCTCCTGGAAAGGCCTTGGAAGGGGCTCAGGGAGGTTTGGAGCGGCCACCTCTGGAGGTGTCCAAGGAACTCCTGGAATTCTGGGTGAGTTGGTGGAGATCAGCCCCAGCTCAGACTCGATGACCTCAGAGCTCTTTCCCAACCTGCACAATCCCCAAAAATCCCCGAGGCAGCACCACGGGACCATTCTGCCTCCAAAACCAAAACCAAAACCAAAACCAAAACCAAAACTGGTCCGGGCCACCCCGAGGTGACGTCCCCATGTCCTTCCCCTTTGCCCAGGCCTTCCTGGAGCGGTACCTGACGGCCGGCCCCACCATCCAGTACCACAAGGAGCGCTGGCTGGCCAAGCAGTGGACGCTGGTCAGCGAGGAGCCAGTGACCAACGGCCTCAAGGACGGCGTGGTCTTCGTGCTCAAGCGCCAGGACTTCAGCCTGGTGGTGTCCACCAAGAGGATCCCGTTCTTCAAGCTCTCCGAGGAGTTCGTGGACCCCAAGTCGCACAAGTTCATCATGAGGCTGCAGTCGGAGACCTCGGTGTGATGGGGGCCGGGTTTGGGGTTTTTCCCGAATCCTTCCGGCTCCGAATCTCCCGAATTTGGCGCCGCGGAAAACCGGGAAAGGCGCTCGCGGCTCCGGCGCCTCGCTGGGATCATGACCACTCGTCCTTTCTTGAGGTGGCTCAGCCCCCTCCTCCTCCTCCTCCTCCTCCTCCTCCTCCTCCTCCTCATTCCCGAAATCCGGATCCTTCGGAGCCGTAACTCAAGGGCTAATCCCAAGAATTCCCAACTTCCTTCTTCACCAGCGTCCTTGGAGCAGCTCCGGGGTCCCACTGACCTCCTGCTCCTCTCCGTGCTCTCCTGGACATCCGTCCTGGCTCTGGCCTTAACCCCCTGCCCGGCCCCGGGGCTGGGCCTGGGGTCCCAAGGGAACTTTGGAATCATCTCCAGGAATCCGTGGCTGCTATGGAAAAGCTCCCCCTGGTGCACCCCCAGGTTTTGGGAGCGTCCTCCTCGCCTCTGCTGAATTTGTTTTTTAGGAAAAATGAGTGGAAATCTGGGGTTTTTGGAGATGAAGGTTTTGGGAGCATCCTCCTCGCCTCTGCTGAATTTGTTTTTAGGAAAAACGAGCGGAAATCTGGGGTTTTTGGAGATGAAGGTTTTGGGAGCGTCCTCCTTGCCTCTGCTGAATTTTTTTTTAGGAAAAACGAGTGGAAATCTGGGGGGTTTGGAGATGAAGGTTTTGGGAGTGCCCTCCTCGCCTCTGCTGATTTTTTAGGAAAAACGAGTGGAAATCGGGGGGTTTTTTTTGGAGGAGCTGAAGGCTGAATTGAGGTTTTGGGAGGGTTTTTTTGGGTGGGTTTTGCTGCTCCTGGGGGGATCCACATCCCAAATTCCAGCGGGAGCTCCCTGGGGCTTCCCGGTGCCGTTGGAGCAATCCTGGATCTGGAACCCTGAGGAGCTCCAGCAGATCTCAAGGAGGTCCCTCAGGAGCGTCCCTCAAACGAGGTGATCCCACAGAATTCCCATCAGGATGCAAAAAAGAAAAATTCCTTTTTTCTGCCTTCTCCTGGTTTTGTTTCTAAGGTCACAAATACCTCACGGGTGGGTTTGGAATTTTATTCCCGATTTTTTTTTTGGTTTTTCTGCCCCGCTCCAGCTTCCACCTCCACCCTCGAGGGGCCGGAAGGGTCGGATTTCAGTCCAGGGAGGCGTTTTGGGGTCGGTTTTGGGGTCGATTTTGTCCTAAGCACTAAAAAAGGGGGAGCTTGGAGCCAGGGGAGGCTTCCCCAGTAAGCACCAGTAGCAAAATGGGGGGATCCACCCCCTACCCAAATTCCAGGAAATTCCTGGGATTTTGGGGGGAATTTTTTGGGGAATTTGAACTGGGAGCCCATTTTGGGCCATTTTCCTGCAAAAATAAAAAATAAAAATAAAAAAAAAAGGGGGGGGATGGATCTTGCTGGGAGGGGTGGGGAGTTCACAATTCCATTTGGGAATTTTGGGAGGTCAAAATTCCCTTTTCCTTGGTTCCGTTTTCGGGGTTGGGTTTGGATTTCGTTTTCCCGCAGAGCCGAGATTTCTGTGCATGCGTGTAGAAAGTTGTAAAATGTCAAATTAATGGTTTTTAATATATAAAGAAAGCTTGGATTTTCCCGGAGTTTTGCAGTGGATCGGAGCATTCCGGCAGTGGTAGGAATTTTTTTTCCGTTGGTGTTTGGTTGGTTTATTTTGGGTTTTCTTTTTTTTGTTTTGTTTTATTTTTTATTTTTCATAGAGGAACTAAAATTGTACAATTTTGTTTTTTTTAATAAAATAAATCTGTTTTGACTTTTTTTTTTTCTTTTTAAATTTATTTCAGCTCGGGGGCTGTGGGGCCGAGATTTTGGGGTTTGTGGGGTCGAGGATTTGGGGTGTATGGGGTGAAGGATTTGGGGTCTAAAGGGCGAGGATTTGGGATTTATGGGGCAAAGAATTTGGGGGTTGTGGGGCCAAGGATTTGGGGTCTGTGGGGCCAAATAAAAGTGGGATATGGGGCCAAGGATTTGGGGTCTGTGGGGTCAAGGATTTGGGATTTATGAGGCCAGGGATTTGGGGCATTTGCCACTAAATTTTAGGAATCTACGGGGCCAAAATTTTGGGATTTATGGGGCCAAAAATTGGGATTTTTGGGGCCAAAAATCGGGATTTTTGGGCTGAAGGTTTGGGGTCAATGCCCAACCCCTCCTGCGCTCATCCCACCCCCAAATCCCCCAGAACCACCCCAAAACACGCGGAGGAAGCCGTCGGAGGGGATTTTTGGGATAAAATCCCGCTTTTTGTGCTGTTCCTCGTGCAGGGGACCCCGGAGGGGCCTCGGGGTGACCTCGTGTCCCCCGGGGGGGACCTGGGAGCCACCGGGGCCACCCTGGGACCCTCAGGAGCCTCCGGGGGCCGAGTCCGGCTGGGGAGGAGAAAATCGGGAATTGGAGAGGCTGGAATTGTCTCCTGTTCCTTGGAATTGTCCCTTTACCCCGGGAATTGTCCCTTTGTCCCCGGAATTGTCCCTTTGTCCCCAAAATTATCCCTTTATCCCGGGAATTGTCCCTTTACCCCGGGAATTGTCCCTTTACCCCAGGAATTGTCCCTTTGTCCCGGGAATTGTCCCTTTATCCCAGGAATTTTCCCTTTTCCCCAGGAAATCCCTTTTCCCCGAGAATTTTCCCTTCATCCCGGGAATTTTCCCTTTTCCCCAGGAATTCCATTTTTTCCCAGGGATTTCCCCTTTTTCCCAGAAATATTCCCCTTATCCCAGGAATTTCCTTTTTCCCAGGGATTTTCCCTTTATCCCAGGAATTCCCTTTATCCCAGGAATTTTCCCTTTATCCCAGGAATTTCCTTTATCCCAGGAGTTTTCCCTTTTTCCCAGGAATTCCATTTTTTTCCAGGAATATTTCCCTTATCCCAGGAATTTCCTTTATCCCAGGAAATCCGTTTTTCCCAGGGATTTTCCCATTTTCCCAGGAATATTCCCATTTTCCCAGGAATTTCCCCATTTTCCCAGCAGTACCGGGGGCCGGGCAGGGTCTGGCTGGTCCAAGGGGGTCTCGGTGACCTCGGGGATTTTTGGGGTGGGGTCACGGGCGTGGGGCTGGACCAGAGCCCCCAAATCTGCGAGGGAAATAATCCCAATAAAATTGAATATCCCAGGAAAAAAAATCCCAATTAAAAACACCCCAATACAACAAAATAACCCAATAAAATAAAATAGAAAAGAAAATATCCCTGTAAAATCAAAATATCTCAATAAGATTGAATATCCCAGAAAAAATGAAATACCCCAATAAAATTGAATATTCCAGAAGAAAATCCCAATAAAATTGAATATCCCAGAAAAAATGAAATACCCCAATAAAATTAAACACCCATTAAAAATACCCCAATACAGCAAAATAAAATATAAATAAATATGAAATATAAAATATAAAATATAAAATAAAATATAAATAAATAAAATATAAAGGAAAATATCCCAGTAAAATCAAAATATCCCAATAAAATCAAACACCCAATCAAAAAAATACCCCCAAAAAATAAAATAAGATAAAATTAAATTAAATTAAATTAAATTAAATTAAATTAAATTAAATTAAATACCCCAATAGAATAAGACATCCCAGTCAAACCAGTTTTCCCCAGTTACCCCGGCTCACCTGAGGAGTCGCTGCCGCTCGTGGCCGGGTCCCGGATCCCTGTGACCAGAACAGACCCAAAATTTGGATTTTCCACCCCAAATCCGCTTTGGAAAACCCCAAAAGCTGCCGAGCCCCCGTTTGGGTTTGGAGCGAGGAAAAAACCCCAAAACCCCAAAAATTTGTGGAGAAGGAAAGGGGAGAGGTGACCCCAAAGAGGCAGATTTGAGGGCAGCTGGGAAATTTGGGGTGAATTTGGGGAATTTGGGGGATTTTGGGAATTTTGGGAATTTTGGGAATTTGGGGAATTTTTGGAGCCAGACCTGAGCAGGGGGAGCCCCCAGCCCTGAGCTGTGACCACGGGAGGGGTTTGGGACCAGGATCCCCCTGAAGGTGCTGCACCCCAAAACGGGACATTGGGGGCACTTTTGGGGTTTTGGGTCTTTTTGGGGCATTTCTGATTATTTTGGGACTGTGGCCTCTGGAGGTTTTGGGGTTTTGGCCTCTGGGAGTTTTGGGGCATTTCTGATTGCTTTGGGGTTTTGACTTCTCTATCTTTCAGGGGCGTTTCTGATTATTTTGGGATTGTGATTTCTGGATCTTCTGGGGTTTTGACTTCTGGATCTTTTTGGGGGCAGTTCCGATTATTTTGGGGTTGTGGCCTCTGGATCTTTTGGGGTTTTGGGGTTGTGGCTTCTGGATCTTTTGGGGCATTACTGATTATTTTGGGGTTGTGGATTCTGGATCTTTCAGGGGCATTTCCAATTATTTTGGGGCTTGTGGCCTCTGGATCTTTTGGGGTTTTGGGGTTTTGACTTCTGGATAGTTTGGGGCATTTCTGATTATTTTGGGGTTGTGGTTTCTGGATCTTTCGGGGGCATTTCCAATTATTTTGGGATTGTGATTTCTGGATCTTTTGGGGTTTTGACTTCTGGATCTTTTGGGGATTTCGAGATTTTGACTTCTGGATCTTTTGGGGCATTTCTGATTATTTTGGGGCTGTGGTTTCTGGATCTTTTGGGAGTTTTGACTTCTGGATCGTTTGGGGGTCGTGTCTTCTGGATCTTTTTGGGGCAATTCTGATTATTTTGGGGTTGTGGCCTCTGGATCTTTTGGGGTTGTGGTTTCTGGATCTTTTGAGTTTTGACTTCTGGATCTTTTGGGGTTTTGGGGTTGTGGCTTCTGGATCTTTTGGGGCATTTCCAGTTATTTTGGGGTTGTGGTTTCTGGAAGTTTTGGCGTTTTGACTTTTGGATCTTTTGGGGCATTTCTGATTATTTTGGGGTTGTGGTTTCTGGATCTTTCAGGGGCAATTCCAATTATTTTGGGGCTTGTGGCCTCTGGATCTTTTGGGGTTTTGACTTCTGGATCTTTTGGGGCATTTCTGATTATTTTGGGATTGTGATTTCTGGATCTTTTGAGGTTTTGACTTCTGGATCTTTTGGGGGCATTCCTGATCATTTTGGGGTTGTGGCCTCTGGAGATTTCACGGCTCTGGCCTCAGGGGTTTTGGGGTTTTGGGGTTTTGGGGTTTGGGTCTGACCTCTGTCCTTGTTCCTCCGGTAGGTGACAAAGAGCACGAGCAGGGCCAGCAGCACGAAGATGACGGGGGACCAGTAGCGGGCTGAGACCCCCGAGGAGGTTCCTGAGGGGACAGAGGTGACCGGGGGGACAGTTCAGGCTGGTGGCAGGTCCCCTCGGGATGGTGGCAGGTCCGCTGAGAGGGTGACAGGTCCCCCAGAGTGGTGGCACGTCCCCCAAGAGGGTGACAGGTCCCTCAGCTTGGTGGCACATTCGCTAGAGTTGTGACACCTCCCACAGGAGGGTGACACCTCCCACAGAGCGGTGACACGTCCCCCAGAGCGGTGACACCTCCCCCAGGAGGGTGACAAATCACCCGAGACGGTGACACGTCCCCCAGAGCGGTGACACCTCCCCCAGGAGGGTGACAAATCCCCCAGAGTGGTGACACCTCCCCCAGGAGGGTGACAAATCACCCGAGACGGTGACAAATCCCCCAGAGTGGTGACACGTCCCCCAGGCAAGTGACAAGTCCCGAAGGAGGTGGCACATACTCCTCAAGAGGGTGACAGGTCCTCCAGGGGTGGTGTCACCTCCCCACGATGGTGACAAATGCTGGGGACAATGACAAAACCCGCTGGGACAGTGCCACGTGCCCAGAATGGTGACAAACTCCTGGGGACAATAGCAAATCCATGGGGACAATGCCACCTTCTTGGGGACAATGCCAGGTCCCATTGATGGTGACAAACCCCTGGGGACAATGCCAGGTCCCATCAATGGTGGCAGATCCCTGGGGACAATCACAAACCCCTGGGGACAATGGCAAATCCATGGGGACAATGCCAGGTCCCATTGATGGTGACAAAACCCTGGGGACAATGCCACCTCCCCACAATAGTGACAAACCCCTGGGGACAATGCCACATCCCTGAGGACAGTGCCACCTCCCTGGGGACAATGCCACATCCCTGGGGACAATGCCACATCCCTGAGGACAGTGCCACCTCCCTGGGGACAATGCCACATACCCGGGGACAATGCCATCTCCCTGGGGACAGTGCCACCTTCTTGGGGACAATGTCACCTCCCTGGGGACAATGCCACATATCTGGGGACAGTGCCATATCCCTGGGGACAATGCCACCTCCCTGGGGACAGTGCCACCTCCCTGGGGACAGTGCCACCTTCTTGGGGACAGTGCCACCTCCCTGGGGACAATGCCACCTCCCCGGGGACAGTGCCACCTCCCCGGGGACAGTGCCACCTTCTTGGGGACAATGTCACCTCCCTGGGGACAATGCCACATATCTGGGGACAGTGCCATATCCCTGGGGACAATGCCACCTCCCTGGGGACAGTGCCACCTTCTTGGGGACAGTGCCACCTCTCTGGGGACAGTGCGATCTTCTTGGGGACAATGCCACCTCGCTGGGGACAGTGCCACCTCCCCGGGGACAGTGCCACCTCCCTGGGGACAATACCACCTCTCTGGGGACAGTGCCACCTCCCTGGGGACAATGCCACCTCCCCGGGGACAATGCCACCTCTCTGGGGACAGTGCCACCTCCCCGGGGACAATGCCACCTCCCCGGGGACAATGCCACCTCCCCGGGGACAGTGCCACCCCCATCCCCTTCCCCCGGAACTCACGGCTCCGGTTCCCCGCCGGTGTCCCCCGCGATGTCCCCGAGGCTCCCAGGAGGGCTGGCGGTGACCCTCGGCCCCGTTGTCACCGCGTCCCCGTCCCCGGCGGCCGCGCTGGGGTGTCCCGGTGGCTGCAGCGGGTCCCGTGTCCCCTGTGGGGTCTCCTCGGTGACATTCCCGCCGCTGTCCCCGTCCCCCGACTGCTCCTCCTGGGAGCCGAGCGCTGGGGATTTGTGGGATTCGGGATTTGTCCGTTCTGCCCCCAAATTCCGGGGCCACGAACGGGGATGTCCCCCCCAGTGTCCCCTCAGGGGACGTGGGACAGGGTTTGGGGACACTGCCACAGGGTCAGGGGTCAGGAGGGGCCGCAAATGGAAATTTCGGGAGGGAAATCCCGGGAATTCTGAGGGAGCGGGGACGGGGTCCCAGGAGATGTTCCAGGGGGGATTTGGGGTGAAAATCCGGGAAATTCTGTCCCCAGAGGGTTTTGGGGTTCTGGAACAGCTCCCCAGGGATGATCCCGACCCCAAAACCTCCGGGAGGGTCTGGAAACCACTCCCGGACACCGGGCAGGATTTGGGATTTGGGGATTTTGGGGATTTTGGGATTTTGGGGTTTTGGTATGGCCTGGGGTTGGGTTGGATGACCCGGGTGGGTTTTTCCAGCTCAGGAGGTGCCAGGGCTCTCCGAGGGGGCTGAGCTGGAGCGGAGCAGCGGCCCCACATCCTGTGGGGTTCACGCCTCGCCCCCGAAAACCAAAACCCCGAATCTGTCAGGTTCCCACGGTGGAAAATGGGGGCCGGGGCTGAGCTGAGGCCGGTCCAAAACCCAGGAGGTTTCAGGGTTGTGACACCAGCAGGGAATTATAAAATACCCCAAAATACCCAAAATATCCCTAAATATCCCCAAATTATCCCCAAATATCCCAAAATACCCAAAATATCCCAAAATACCCAAAATATCCCCCAAAATATCCCAAAATACCCAAAATATCCCCAAATATCCCCCAAAATATCCCAAAATATC
Source organism: Setophaga petechia (assembly GCA_024362935.1). Taxonomy (NCBI): domain Eukaryota; kingdom Metazoa; phylum Chordata; class Aves; order Passeriformes; family Parulidae; genus Setophaga; species Setophaga petechia. The sequence continues at coordinate 52,287 of JANCRA010000262.1, forward strand.
CCCAAATATCCCAAAATATCACAAAATACCCCAAAATACCCAAAATATCCCCAAATATCCCCCAAAATATCCCCAAAATATCCCAAAATATCCCAAAATATCCCCAGATATCCCAAAATACCCAAAATATCCCAAAATATCCCAAAATATCCCAAAATATCCCAAAATATCCCCAAAATATCCCAAAATACCCCAAAATATCCCAAAAATCCCAAAATATCCCCATTTGGGGCATGGAATTGGGGGAAGGAAGGTGGAAGGACCCACCAGGATCACCCAAGTCCCATTCGAGATCAAAACCAACAAAACCAACCCAAAACGGCCCCAAAGCCCCTCCTGGTGCTCAGCCGGGGTGGGCTGGGATGGATTTGGGCAGCTGGGACAGCTCAGAAGACCCCAAAACCCTGCTGGGAACACAAGCCAGGCTCAGCAAAGCCGGGCTCAACCCAAACCCGAGCTTAACCCCCAGGAGAAGCCCTCCAGGGACCTCCCTGCGCTGCCTTCGGCCCCTTCCTCTTCCTCGCGCTCCCCGCCCCGCGCCCCCCGGCCCCACTCACCGGCCCCGGAGCAGAGCAGGGCGAGGCAGAGCCCCCCGAAGCCCCCCGGCCCCACTCACCGGCCCCGGAGCAGAGCAGGGCCAGGCAGAGCCCCCCGAAGCCCCCCGGCCCCACTCACCGGCCCCGGAGCAGAGCAGGGCCAGGCAGAGCCCCCCGAAGCCCCCCGGCCCCACTCACCGGCCCCGGAGCAGAGCAGGGCCAGGCAGAGCCCCCCGAAGCCCCCCGGCCCCACTCACCGGCCCCGGAGCAGAGCAGGGCCAGGCAGAGCCCCCCGAAGCCCCCCGGGCCCATCCTGCCCTGCCCGGCCCCGCGGAGCCGCCTCCCCTCCCTGCCCTTCCCCTTTGGGCGCAGGAAGCGGCGGTTGGTGAGCAAAGGTGGGGAAATCGGGGAGGAACGGGCGAGAAACGGCCCTGAGGTCCTTCCTCCACCCCATGGGGCATCTCTCCACCCCATGGATTCATTCTCCAGCCCATGGGTCATCTCTCCACCCCATGGGTCATCACTCCACCCCATAGATTCATTTCTCCACCCCATGAATTCATTCTCCACCCCATGGATTCATTCTCCACACCATGGGTCATCACCCCACCCCATGGGTCATCTTTTCACCCCATGGATTTATTCTCCACCCCATGGGTCATCTCTTCACCCCATGGGTCATCTCTCCACCCTATGGGTCATCTCTCCATGCCATGGGCCATCTCTTCACCCCATGGAATCAGTTTTCCATCCCATAGAATCGTTCCTCCATTCCATGGAGAAATCCAATGGATTAATTTCTCCACCCCATGGAATTATTTCTGCACCCCATGGATCCATTTCTCCTCGCCATGGGATTACTCTTCCATCCCACAGGATTGCTCCTCCATTCCATGGAGAAATCCCATGGATTTATTTCTCCACCCCATGGATCATCTTTCCATCTCCATGGATCATTTCTTCACCCCATAGATTCATTTCTCCACCCCATGGGTCATCTCTCCACCCCATGGATTCATTCTCCACCCCATGGGGCATCTCTCCACCCCATGGGTCATCTCTCCACCCCATGGATTCATTTCTCCACCCCATGGGTCATCTCTCCACCCCATGGATCCGTTTCTCCTCGCCATGGGATTACTCTTCCATCCCACAGGATTGCTCCTCCATTCCATGGAGAAACCCAATGGATTTCTTTGTCCACCCCATGGATCATCTCTCCACCCCATGGATGTTTCTCCTTGCCGTGGCTTTGCCCTCCCACCCCAAACTCGCTCTCCGTGTCCCGTTTTCCCTCAGATCCACCCCAAATCCCAGATCCCCAGCCCTGCAGGGATTGGTGGAGGCTCTCTTGGGGGCTGCGTGCTGTAAAATTCAGAAGTTTCGGAGGTGGGGAAAGGGAGCAGGTGCTGAAACCACACGAGCTCTGGCAGGGGGGCGTCACTTCTTGTTCTGCTTTAACTTCCTGGGGTTATTTTTGGTGGTTTTCAGCCCTGCCAGAAGCTGAAGTTTTTGCAAGGCTCAAAATGCAGCAGGAGAGAGAGAGAGAAAAAAATCACCAAAAAAAACCCTTTTATTTACAAAATAAATCATTTGAAAAATAATTATCTCCAAAGGTTACCTGAGCATCTAGCTGTTTTAACAAATGGGTTTTCTGTGCAAAAAGGGGCTGGTTTGGAGCCATCCCTGGAGGTCTCCAAAGATGCTGGTCTGGGTAACCAGGATTGGGACTGACAGTCCCAGAGGGCTTTACCAGCCTCGGGAATTCCAGGATTCCATGGAAAAACCTCTGAAGAGTCTCCTCCAGCCTGCCTGAGAGTCCCGGCAGCTTTGGCAGAGTTTTGGTCCAGGATTCCGGTGGGAGAGGGTGGGAAAAGGAGACTGAGTTCCACAGAGCTGCCAAAAACATGGAGAACGTTCCCAAAAACATGGAGAACGTTCCCAAAAACATGGAGAACGTTCCCTAAAACATGGAGAACGTTCTCTAAAACATGGAGAAAGATTCCCAAAAACACGGAGAACGTTCCCAAAAACATGGAGAAAGAGTCACACAAACATGGAGAACGTTCCCAAAAACATGGAGAAAGATTCCTGAAAACATGGAGAACGTTCCCTAAAACATGGAGAACGTTCTCTAAAACATGGAGAAAGATTCCCAAAAACACGGAGAACGTTCCCAAAACTCCTCCCTGAAATCCCAAAGAGGGAAACTGAAGCAGCAGAGATGAGGGGGCCAGGGGAGATTCCAGGAGGGGGAGATCCGGGAGATCGGGGTCCGGAGCGGGATCGGGGATGTTGGAGCTGCTCTGGAACCACTTTGTGGGGTCCATCTGCTTGCCCGGGGAGTGGAGACCATTTAAACCAGTTCCAGAGCCTTTAAACCAGTTCCAGAGCCTTTAAACCAGTTCCAGACCATTTAAACCAGTTCCAGAGCCTTTAAACCAGTTCCAGAGCCTTTAAACCAGTTCCAGACCATTTAAACCAGTTCCAGAGCCTTTAAACCAGTTCCAGGTCCTTCAAAACCGGTTCCAGGTTTTTAAAACCAGTCCCAGCTTCTTCTAAATCAGTTCTGTTTCTTGTAAACCAGGTCCAGGCTGGCTAAAATGAATCTAACCATCACTTCCAGGTTTTTTAAACGAGTTTCACATTCTTAAACCAGTTCGAGGTCCTTTAAACCAGTTTCATGTTCTTTAAACCAGTTTCATTTTCTTTAACCTGTTCCAGTCCCTTTCAATCAGTCTCTTGATCTTTAAGCCAGTTCTGGGTCCTTCTAGACCAGCTCCAGGCCGGTCATGGTGGCATTTTCTGCTGTCCCCCCATCCACCTGCAAGGACAGAGGGACACAAGCTTGGTTTGGGGTCCTGGGGGCTGATCCCAGCCTTGGGGGGAGATCCAGGGTTTGGTTTGGGGCTCTGGACCCCTCTGTGCCCACCCCAGCTCCAGGGGTTCCATCTCCAGCTCACCTGGTCCGGACGCTTGACCAGGGAATAAATGGTGGAGGGGGCTCCCCCCTCTGCTGGTTTGGCTTTATTCCCATCAGGGACACGCTGGGGGAAGAGGATTTCAAAAGTTTTAAATTTAAAAAAAAAAATTAAATTGTAAAAGCCGGAAAATTATCCCAAATCAAGAAACCCAACAAAGAGCCACCTCTGGAGGTGTTGTCCCATCCCAAGGCCAGGTTGGACCATCCTGGGACAGTGAAAATTGTCCCAAACCACAGAATGGGACAATTTTAAACTCCCTCCCGACCCCCAAGCCCCCCATTTTTCTCTGACCCCTCCAAACCCGAGATTTTGGGGCTGGGCACGGAGTTTTGGGCACGTTCAGGTGCCCTTGGGCCAACTCCAGCTGCGGCACTTCCCTCTGGGAATTCTCAAAAGGCATCGAGGACTGTCCAGCTGTCCCCAAGGTGTCCCCAGGGTGTCCCAGGGTGTCCCCAAGGTGTCCCCAAGGTGTCCCCAACGCCGGACTCACCTGCTGGGAAGGCCCCACCTCGGCGTACACGGTCGCGTAGCTGTCGGTGGCCCCTGGAGCTGGGGGAAAAAATCAGAAATTTGGGGATTTGGGATGCAGGGAATGCGGGAATGCCGAGCTCAGGAGTCCAGGCTCTGGTAAAACCTCGACCCCGAGGCCCCTCGGAGCTGCTGGAGGTGGGAATCGCTCCCCATCCCACCCTGCCTGGGGCTGCGGGGTCGGGATGAACTTCCAGCACCACGGACAGGGAAAATCCGCCTGGTTTTGGTTTAAATCCCAAATTCCTGGCTGCTTCTTGGAGGGCAAAACCCGTTTGCTTCTCCTTCATTGCTCATGGAACAGAGCGGGGAAAGGGGGAATTAAATCCCTTAAAATCCCAATTTTGGGATAAATTTCCCATTGGAATTCCTGGGTGAGCAGGTGGGGATTGGGGACAGCTTGGACTCGGTGGTCCTGGAGGGATTTTCCAATCTTGGGGATTCTGGAATTTTTGGCTGGACTGAGCCTGAGTTCCCAAGTGGAATTCCTCACTTTTATCCCCAAATATCTCTTATTTTATTTTATTTTATTTTATTTTATTTTATTTTATTTTTCCCCAAATTTCCTCTTTTTTTTCGTGACCCCACAGCTGCTCTCCCAGCTCCCCCTTGGTGGTCTGGGATGAAGTTTTCCAGCAGAAATGGAAGAAAAATGGGATTTCAGGAATTTGGGATCATCCCCCGGGATCAGCCCTTCCCACTCCCCACAAGGACAGAGGGGTCGGGGTCCTCCAGCTCCGATCCCAAACCACGGCGCCGGGGATGGTTCCCCTGATCCTAAATGCAATTCCCGGGTTATTCCCACCAGGAAAAAGGGCCGGGAACTGCCCCAAAATCCCACCTGTGTCCGTAGGCTTGGGCTGGGAGAGGCGGAATTTCCTCCAGGCTGGGGAGATGAGACAGAATCAGAACCCCAAATCTGCCCCAAATCTGCACCAAATCCGCCCCAAATCCACCCCAAATCTGCCCCAAATCCGCCCCAAATCTGCCCCAAATCCACCCCAAATTTGCCCCAAATCTGCCCCAAATCCACCCCAAATCGGCTCCAAATCTGCCCCAAATCGGCCCCAAATCCGCCCCAAATCCGCTCCAAATCTGCCCTAAGTCCACCCTAAATCTGACCCAAATCCACCCCAAATCTGCCTCAAATCCACCCCAAATCCACCCCAAATCTGCCCCAAATCCACCCCAAATCTGCCCCAAATCCGCCCCAAATCCACCCTAAATCTGCCCCAAATCCGCCCCAAATCTGCCCCAAATCCACTCCAAATCTGCCTTAAATCCGCCCCAAATCCAACGTAAATCTGCCCCAAATCCGCCCCAAATCTGCCCCAAATCCACTCCAAATCTGCCTTAAATCCGCCCCAAATCCAACGTAAATCTGCCCCAAATCCACCCCAAATCTGCCTCAAATCCACCCCAAATCCACCCTAAATCTGCCCCAAATCCAACCTAAATCTGCCCCAAATCCACCCTAAATCTGCCCCAAATCTGCCCCATCCAGGCTCCATCCCCCTCCTGCCCCCCAAGGCTCCCGGGCTGGTTTTCCACGCTCACCTTTGGATTTCCACAGGAGCACGAGGAGAATCAACACAAGCGCGGCCACCAAAATCCCGGCAGTGACCCCGAGCCCAGCCCTGACCCCGACCTGGCTGCTGGAGAGGGAGCCTGGGAAAGGGACGGGATGCAGGAGGTCTCAGGGGAGATCATCAGCCCATCCCAACCTCAGAATTCCCATCTCATCCCATCCCAACCTCAACATTCCCATCTCATCCCATCCCAACCTCAACATTCCCATCTCAGCCCATCCTAACCTCAAAATTCCCATCCCATCCCATCCCAACCCAGCCCAACCTCAATGTTCCATTCCATCTCCAAATCCCAGTGTTCCCATGGCTCTCAGGGAATTGGGATCAGCCCATCCCAACCTCAATACTCCCATCCCAATCCCCAAATCCAACTTTTCCATGGCTCTCAGGGGAGCTGGATCAGCCCATCCCAACCTCAACATTCCCATCTCATCCCATCCAAACCCAACCCAACCCAATCTCAATGTTCCATCCAATCCCAAATCCCAGTGTTCCCATGGCTCTCAGGGAATTGGGATCAGCCCCACCCAACCCCAACATTCCCATCCCATCCCAGCCCCAAATCCCAGCTTTTCCTGCTCTCAGGGATCGGGATCAGTCCAACCCAACCCCAACATTCCCATCCCATCCCAACCCCAAATCCCAGCTTTTCCTTCTCTCAGGGATCGAGATCAGCCCATCCCAGCCCCAAATCCCAGCTTTTCCTGCTCTCAGGGATCAGGATCAGCCCACCCCACCTGTCCCCCCGCCTGTCCCCGGCTCTCACCTGTGCAGAGCGCCCCGGGGGTGGTGACAGTGACATTCCTGCTGCTGACGGGGTTCCGTGCCGTGCACGTCAGCGGCTCCGGCTCCTCCTGGGCCGTTCCGTTCAGCAGCAGCACCACGGAGCTCCCGTCCCACGTGCGATCCCCCACCCTCCAGGTGTAGGACACGTTCCCAAAGTCGGTGCCGGGCTCGGGTGTGGAGCAGCGCAGGGAGGAGCTGCAGCTCCCGCCCGAGCAGTTCTGGGCCTCGCAGGTCACCGTGGGCTCTGCCAGCTCCCCTGCGGGCACCGCGGTGTCACAAACTGCTCTCTTGTAGTGGGAAACCCCCCGAAACGGCACCAAAATTACCCCCAAAACAGCGCTAAAAATACCCCTAAAACAGCGATAACAGCACCCCCAAAACAGCGCTAAAAGCATCCCCAAAACAGCGCTAACAGCACCCCCAAAACAGCGATAACAGCACGCCAAAAACAGCGCTAAAAGCATCCCCGAAACAGCACTAAAAGCATCCCCAGAACAGCACTAAAAGCACACCAAAAATAGCACTAAAAGCACCCCAGAACAGCGCTAAAAGCACCCCCAAAACAGCCCTAAAATCATCCCCAAAACAGCCATAAAAGCATCCCCAAAACAGCACTAAAATTACCCCCAAACAGCGCTAAAAGCATCCCCAAAACAGCACGAACAGCACCCCCAGAACAGCGCTAAAAGCACCCCAAAACAGCGCTAAAAGCACCCCCAAAACAGCGCTAAAATTACCCCCAAAACAGCATTAACAGCACCCCCGAAACAGCATTAAAAGCACCCCCAAAACAGCCCTAAAATCACCCCAAAACAGCGCTAAAATCACCCCAAAACAGCGCTAAAATTACCCCCAAAACAGCCCTAAAAGCACCCCCAAAACAACCCTAAAAGCACCCCCAAAACAGCACTAACAGCACCCCAAAAATAGCACTAACAGTACCCCAAAAATAGCACTAAAATCACACCCGAAACAGCCCTAAAATCACCCCAGAACAGCACGAGCAGCACCCCCAGAACAGCACGAGCAGCACGTACTGAACACCCGCAGGGTGAAGGTGGATCTTTCTTCATCAATGGTCACAGAGTAGGTCCCGGCATCCTCCATCCTCAGCTGGGAGATGCTGAGCGCGCGGCCCTTCTCGGACACAGCAAAGCGGGTTTTGAATTTGTCTTTACGAAATATTGATTTAGGAGGATCCTCAAATTCCACAGTCACTATGGGATCATTCCCGAAATTCCAGAACGCCGAACTTCCACCGGTGTTGTGGGTCTGGAACGTCACGGAGCCGCCCAGGACCCCGATCACCTCCTCGGGGTCGCTGGCGCTCACTGGGGAGAGAAAATGGGGAGAGAACGTGAGATAGGGGTGGGATGGAGGTGGGGGCATGCAGGGTGAGGGTGGGCTCAGGGTGGGATGGAGGTTGGTCAAAAAGGGTGTGAAGATGGGATGAAGTTGGGGTGGAGGAGTTCTGAGCGTGGGATGAAGCTGGGCTGCAGACGGGATGAAAAAGGGGAAATGGAGGTGGGATGAAAAGCTGGGATCAAACTGGGATCAGGGTGGGATGAAGGTGGGATGGACGTCGGTCAAAAAGGGCGTGAAGATGGGATGAAGTTGGGGTGGAGGAGTTCTGAGCGTGGGATGAAGGTGGGCTCAGGGTGGGATGAAAAGGGGGAAATGGAGGTGGGATGAAAAGCTGGGATCAAGGTGGGATCAGGGTGGGATGGAGGTGGGATGGAGGTGGGATGGAGGTCAGTCAAAGGGAGCGTGAAGATGGGACAGAGGTGGGGTGGAGGAGTTCTGAGCGTGGGATGAAGCTGGGCTGCAGATGGGATGAAAAAGGGGAAATGGAGGTGGGATGAAAAGCTGGGATCAAACTGGGATCAGGGTGGGATGGAGGTCAGCTGAAGGAGGGATGAAGGGATAAAGTTGGGATGAAGCTGGGATGAAAAGCTGGGTCAGGGAGGAGTGAAGGTGGGATCAAGGTGAGATGGAGGGATGAAGCTGGGCTGCAGACGGGATGAAAAAGGGGAAATGGAGGTGGGATGGAAAGCTGGGATCGAGGTGGGATCAGGGTGGGATGGAGCTGCTGAACCCAGAGGGTGAAGCCCATCAGGGCTCATGGGGGGCTCATGGAAGGGTCCCTGGGAGAAGGAACACCCCCAGGCCGAGCCCCCTGAGCCTCGTGCCAAGGATGGAGCCCGGAGAGGACCTGAGAGTGAAAGGAGAACGAGGATTTGGGGATGGGAGGGTCAGGAGGGGTCACTGAGCAGGACAGGGAGCTCCTGGTCGGACCTGCAGCTGCTCCTTGGAGGAGAATCTGGGAATGGTGGGAAGGTTTGGGTCAGGAGGGACCCGAAACTCCTCTCCCCTAAAATCCCCAAACGTTCCACCAGCCCGGGGTGACCCAGCCCTGCCCAGCCTGGCCCTGGACACTGCCCGGGGTGCGTGGGGCAGCTCCAGCACGGCTCCTCCAGGCTGAGCACGGCCTGGGGCACCTGGGAAGGGAACCTGGGGACTGCGGACACATTCCAACAGTGCCAGGAACTTCTCATGCTGGGGGCACCAGACCTGGTGGAATGTCACCATTCCCAGTGGGATCTCACCATTCAAGGTGGATCTCACCATTCCAGGGTGGGATCTCACCACTCCAGACAGGATCTCACCATTCCAGGTGGACTCTCACCACTTCAGGTGGGATCTCACCATTCCAGGTGATCTCTCACCATTCCAGGTGGGATCTCACCATTCCAGGTGGACTCTCACCATTCCAGGTGGGATCTCACCATTCCAGGTGGTCTCTCACCATTCCAGGTGGGATCTCACCACTTCAGGTGGGATCTCACCATTCCAGGTGATCTCTCACCATTCCAGGTGGGATCTCACCATTCCAGGTGGACTCTCACCATTCCAGGTGGGATCTCACCACTTCAGGTGGGATCTCACCATTCCAGGTGATCTCTCACCATTCCAGGTGGGATCTCACCACTCCAGGTGGACTCTCACCATTCCAGGTGGGATCTCACCACTCCAGGTGGACTCTCACCATTCCAGGTGAGATCTCACCACTCCAGAGATGAGAACCCCCCCACATTCCTTTGGATGCCGCCCAGGACAAGGTCCAGGATCCCCCTGGACCCATCCCTTCCCTGCAGTGACCCCACCACGACCTCGGCTCACCAGTTTGAGGAGGAAGGAGCTGTTTTTGTTATTTTCGCAACTTCCCATTTCCACAAACCCATTTCACCCCGTTCATACTGGGAATGGAGTTCTCCTTCCCGGTTTTTCTAACAGGGAACCGATCCTGGCCCAGCCCCGAGGTCGGGCTCAGGGTTCCTGTGTCCCTCAGGCTCCCCTGGGACACGGGCAGGGAGCACGTGGCAGGAAAAGCTGCAGGGGGAGATAAACGGGCAGGAATAACCAAACCACGGATGGTTCACATGACAAACCCCCTCAGGGCGGGGAAGGGCCCAGCCTTGCCCAATTTCCCTCTTTTCGGCCAAAAAAGACCCCAGGATGAGACCCCCAAAAACCAGGAGGCAATGTGGAGAGGGGCAGGAGCTGAAGGCAGAGCAGGATGTCTGGAGAACATCTGGAGCAGAGGCTGGGCCGGGGATGGACACCAGGGATGGGCACCAGGGATGGACACCAGGGATGGACACCAGGGATGGACACCAGGGATGGGCACAGAGATGGGCACCTGAGATGGGCACCTGAGATAACACCAGAGATGGACACCAGGGATGGACACAGAGATGGACACCAGGGATGGGCACCAGGGATGGGCACAGAGATGGGCACCAGGGATGAGCACAGAGATGGACACCAGGGATGGACACCAGGGATGAGCAAAGAGATGGGCACAGAGACGGGCACCAGGGATGGGCACCTGAGATGGGCACCAGAGATGGACACCAGAGATGGACACCAGGGATGGACACCAGGGATGGACACCAGAGATAACACCAGGGATGGACACCTGAAATGGGCACCAGAGATTGGTACCTGAGATGGACACCAGAGATGGACATAGAGATGGACACCAGAGATGGGCAAAGAAATGGACACCAGACATGACACCAGGGATGGACACCAGTGATGGCCCCAGTCCATGGCAGCAGGAGCTCCAGGGCAGCCTTGGATCCCAACATTGGACACAAATCCACCCCGTGGAGCTGCTCTGCTGCTCCCAGCCATCCCTCGACCCCAAAAACCCCAAAACCACCCCAAGATCTCCTTGCCAGGGACCTGGCACTCACTGGTTTGGTGGAGGAGCGCGAGGATGGTGAGATGAGGGATCCAAAACACGTCCATGGGTGTCTGGAAACGGGGAGGATTTGGGGCAGCAGCGCACCAAATGCTCACGATGAAGAGGAAGAGGAAGATGAAGAGCGCCTGCGCCGCTTTTCAGCGCTTCCCGAGAGGAAGTGGCTTCAGATGTGTCTCTGCTGATAATGACGCATCAAAGCACCGATAATTCACACCCAAAACATGGAAATTTGAGGTGTTTTAAAAAAAAAAACCAAACCATTTTGTTTTCCATGGAAAGATGAGCGCGCACCCAGAGCGTCACCTGGAGCGAGGTGTGCCCACCACAAACGGCTCCGGTGGGGACCAGCCCTGGTCCCCTCAGCCTTGGCCACAAAGGAGCAGCTCCAGGCCCCCCCAAAAGCCACCCCAGGACATGGGACAATGACAATTTTGGGAAACGTCGCTTCCCCAATCAGGATTATTCACGGAAGGTCACGCGCAGACGGCCGTGGCGAAATTTTCGGGGCGAGGGGGAAGTGAGCTGGGGCAGATTAAAAAATGTTCTAAAAATGTTTCAAAGCGTTCTTTAAAAATGGATTTAAAATCCTAAAAAAATAATAAAACAAACCCTGGTTCCTCTGCCCCAGTGAGGAACTGGGGGCTACTGACCCAGACTGGCCTGGGGTGGAAGGGACCTTAAGGACAAGATTTTGGGGCTGGAAAGGGGATTTTGGGGGCTGGAAAGGGGATTTGGGGGCTGGAAAGGGGATTTTGGGGCTGGAACGGGGAGGATTTAGGGGTGGGAATGAAAAGGATTTGGGAATTGGAACAGGAATTTTGGGGTTGGAACGGGGAGGATTTTGGGTCTGGAACAGGGAGAATTTGGGGGTAGAACCGGGAGGATTTTGGGGTTGGAACAAGGAGGATTTGGGGGCTGGAACGGGGAGGATTTTGGGGCTGGAACCGGGAGGATTTTGGGGTCGGAGCAGGGATTTTGGGGTTGGAACAGGGATTTTGGGGTTGGAGCAGGGATTTTGGGGTTGGAAAGTGCATTTTGGGGTCGGACATCCCTCCCCAAAGCTCCCGGCCCTGCTGCTGGGCTGCCCGAGCTGGGGACAGCGGAGCCACCGCGATGTCCCCAAGTGTCCCCGGCGCTCGCTGCAAAGGGAAAGCAAAACCCCCAAAAACCCCAAAATTGCCCTCCCGGGGCGATTCAGATCAATTCCCCCCGAGTTTGGGGCTGAGAGCGCCGCACCCCGACACGTCCATAGGGGTGGCCGGGGGGTGACAGCTCCCCCCGGAGGAGGAGGAGGAGGAAGGAGCCGGGGCAGAGGAAGTCCCGGGCGGCTCTCGCAGCCCCGAGGGGTCCCCGCTGCGCTCCGCGATGTCCCCGCGCGGGGGTCGCCGCTGTCCCCCCGCGCTGCTGGCGCTGCTGCTGGGCCTGGCCGGGAGCCGAGGTGAGGAGGGGGGCGCGGGGGGGCTGCGGCCGTTCGGGAATTCTTGCGGGAATCGGGGAATTCTTGGGGAAATTCGGGAATTCTGGCGGAGCGCAGCCGGAGCGCGCTGGCGAGAGGGGCTCGGGGGATGGAGCGGGGCTGGCGGCGGCTCTGGGGGATTCTCCTCGCTTCTCTCAGCCCCTCCTTGGCCAGGGAGAGCCGAGCCGGGCATGGCCGGGCCCTGACGCGGGGCCGGTTCCCCTTCCTGGGCAGCGTTTGGGGTGCGGAGTTTGCCTGAAAGTCGCGACTTCCCTGGCTCTGGTTTAGGATCCCCGGAATGCCAAAATCGAGCTGTGACCGTGGGAGCATCGCTGTGCCTGGTGCCGGAGCAACCCCCGCAGGGGTGGACACAGATCGACTGGAGATGGAAAATTAATTCAGAAAAGTTGCAGAGGATCCTGAGAGTCACCAGGGATGGAATTGTCCCCTATCCCAGAGGTCCATTCCGTGGGAGAGTGGAATTCCAGCGGGGAGACCTCTCCCTGTGCATCTCCCCGGTTCACAGGGATGAACACGGGCTCTACTGGGCCATGTTTGAGACTTCAGGAGTGATTTCATCTCGGTGCTTCCGAGTGTCCGTGTGGGGTGAGTGGCTGGGTCCTTGTGTCCCTGTGTCCCTTGTCTCCACGTCCCCCTGTCCCCCTTTCCCCTGTCTCCCTGACCCCTCTGTCCCCTTTCCCCTGTCCCTGTGTCCCTCTATCCCCCTGTTCCCCGTGTCCCCTGTCCCCTCTCAGCCCCGCTGTCCCCGCAGACCCCGTCCCCCAGCCGGAGCTGAAATCCCAAATCCTGCAGCGGGATCGGGGCTGGTGCTGCCTGTCCCCTGTCCCTGTGTCCCCCTGTCCCCCTGTCCCCGTGTCCCCTGTCCCCATGTCCCTCTATCCCCCTATCCCTCTGTCCCTCTGTCCCCCTGTCCCTCTGTCCCCGTGTCCCCTGTCCCCTCTCACCCTCTCTCACCCGCAGACCCCGTCCCGCGGCCGGAGCTGAAATCCCAAATCCTGCAGCGGGATCGGGGCTGGTGCCGCCTGGCCCTGCTCTGCTCCAGCCCCGGGAACGTCTCCTACAGCTGGGGCTGCGCCGGGGAGATCCCGGGGCCGATCCCGGAGCCGATCCCGGGGAGCCCCTCCCGGCTGCTCCGGAGCCTCCCCGAGGGCGCGGAGCCCCAAATCTGCGTCTGCAACGCCAGCAACCCCGCGGGCTGGAGCGCGGCCCGCGCCGCCCTCACCTGCCCAGGTGAGCTCCCCGTGCGCGCTGGGAGGGACCCGCCGGGCTCGGCTCAGCGTTCTGCATTTTACAGACCATAAATGGGGGAAAAATTGTGGAGATTTTGGAAAATATTAGGTAAAAATGGTTTATGGATGTGTAAATTATGTAATTTTAAATTTATTTTATTTTGTATCTTTTATTTTGTATATTACATACATTTTGTATGTAATATACATAATTTTTGTATGTATTCTTTGTAAAATCTATAGTTATATATAAAATCCATTTATATCTATAAAAGATGTAAGTATATATATAATAGATATTTATATAATACAGTTTTATATATCATTAATAGTTATTTTTATATATAACGTATACTTATTTATATTTATAATGTATACTTATTATTATAAATAAATATACTTGTTTTATATATTAAACATATTATATATATATATAAAATATATAAACTTATTTTTCTATCCCTAATCCATAATTATTTCTAAATTTCTTTATTCTATATAAGGAAAAAATATTAGTTCAGAGGTTCAGGGAATCCTGGGACGGTTCGGGTGGGCAGAGACCTTAAATCCCAGCCCGGTTCCAGGATTCTGGGATTCTGTTCCAGTAATTCCAGGGAATTTCGGGCACTGGAGGCCGGTGGTCGTCGCCGTGGCTGAGGGGCTGACCCTGCTCCTCGTGGGCTTCTGCTGCTACTGGCGGGAGACGAGGAAGAATTCCCGGGAAGGTTTGTCCGGAATGTCGGGGCAGGATCCCAAATCTGGGGGGTCTGACCCCAAACCAACCCTTGGAACCCCAAAATCTGGGAGTTCTGGAATCAAAAATCCCCAAAATATCCCAAATCCCGCCTGGTTTTTGCAGGATAACGGGGGTTACAGGCGCTTGGGGTTCCCAAATCCCGCCGGCCACCCGCGCCCCTGAACCCCGCAATTCCATCCCTGTGGAATTCTCCTCTTGAAAACTCCAGCGGCCACCGGGATCCACGGAACGGAAACATCCAGAAATTCGGGGTTTTCCCCCCAAGATTCAACCCCCAGCTGCGCCTCGGGGTGAAGATTTGGGGATGGAAAACTCCGGAAGGGATGGATTTGGGATTGGGCAGGGGGGATGGACGAGGGTGGGAATTCTGTGGGGGTTTTAGGGTTTGGAAATTTGGGAATTCTTTTTGATTTATTCTTTTTATTGGGGTGGGAATTCTGTGGGGTTTTTAGGGTTTGGAAATTTGGAAATCCTTTTTTTTTTTTTTTTTTTGTTGTTGTTGTTGCAAATACAGCTGAGCTGCACAATAAACTTGTTTAATTAATTAATTGGCTGATCAGAGCCTGAATTACACCTCGGGCACAGGAAGAGTTGTCCCAGTTGCCACATCCAGGGATGGTGACTCCAAACCTCTCTGATGGAATTTGGAGCTTTCCCATCAATTTAGAGCCACCAGGATGATCCTGACCTGCCCTTCCCTGGGCAAAAACTTCGGGTTTTCTTCCCCCAAATCCAGGTCCAGCCTGGGAAACAAGTCCAGAATTCAATCCCAATGGATTTTTTTCAATTCCAACTTTATTTTCTTTTCTCTCTGCCACAATCCATGAGCTTGGACCTGCGGACACCTGAGACATTTTAGGATGATAAAATCCCTCAGATCTGTGGGAAAGGATGGGAATGGGGAAGTTTGGTGGCGCCTGGCTCCTGCCACAGAGGGGTTGCCAAAATCCCTCACTCCTTGGGCCAACACCCAATGGATTTGGGATTTTTAACTGATTCCAGAGCTCAGGAAATAAACCCACTTCTCCTTCTTCCTCTTTGAAGTCCCTGTGAGTTCCCTTGGGAATTCAGGACCAGGGGGAATGAGATCCTGAAATTCTGCAGGGATGGGGTCAGAGTCCAAATCCTGATGGCCTTCCCGAGGCCGCGGGTGTGGGAATGACCATTCCTGGTTCCATACACGTGGGAATGACCATTCCTGGTTCCATGGGTGTGGGAATGACCATTCCTGATTCCATATGTATGGGAATGACCATTCCTGGTTCCACGGGTGTGGGAATGACTATTCCAGGTTCCACGGGTGTGGGAATGACCATTCCTGGTTCCACGGGTGTGGGAATGACCATTCCAGGTTCAACAGGTGTGGGAATGACCATTCCAGGTTCCATACGTATGGGAATGACCATTCCTGATTCCACACGTATGGGAATGACCATTCCAGGTTCCATGGGTGTGGGAATGACCATTCCAGGTTCCATATGTATGGGAATGACCATTCCCATTGGGTCCTCCATCATTCCCAGCTCCAGGTGCATGCAGAGCCTCTCTCCTTTCCCCCACGGCTCCAGGATCCCGCTGGAATTCCTCCAGCACAGCCTGGAATTTCTTCCCTGTGTCCAGCCCTTGTTTGACCACCCCACCCCGCTCCGGCCGCGCCATTCGTTCCAGAGAGTTCCCCCCGATTCCTCTGGGGGTGCTCAGGGATCCCCAAAGGATCCCCCCAGGATCGGCGGCAATTCCAGCTGGGAACAGATCCCGGGGAGGCTCTGGGGGTGCTCAGGGATCCCCCGGAATTCCCAAAGGATCCCCCGGGATCAGCAGCGATTCCAGCCAGGAATGGATCCCAGAGAGCCTCTGGGGGTGCTCAGGGATCCCCGAAGGATCCCCCCGGGGTTCCCAAAGGATTCCCCGGGATCCCCAAAGGATCCCTCCAGGATCGGCGGCGATTCCAGCCAGGAATGGATCCCAGGGAGGCTCTGGGGGTGCTCAGGGATCCCCAAAGGATTCCCCAGGATCCCCAAAGAATTCCCAGGGATTGGCAGCGATTCCAGCTGGGAACGGATCCCGGGGAGGCTCTGGGGGTGCTCAGGGATCCCCAAAGGATCCCCCCCGGGTTCCCAAAGGATTCCCCGGGATCCCTGAAGGATTCCCAGGGATTGGCGGCGATTCCAGCTGGGAACGGATCCCAGGGAGGCTCTGGGGTTGCTCAAGGATCCCCAAAGGATCCCCCCGAGTTCCCAAAGGATTCCCCGGGATCCCCAAAGGATCTCCCCGGGATCAGCAGCGATTCCAGCCAGGAATGAGGATCCCAGGGAGGCTCAGGCCACGGGATGGGTCACGCTGGCGTAAACCGTCGTGGGCTCCTTTGGAGGGGACAAAAACGGGGACACAAAGGGGTCAGCGCGGTGGCCGGGCCGGGGGTGCCCCACGGGGGGGTCGGGGACGGTCCCCCTTACCTGGGACAGCGGGGGGCGTCCCCGCGGGCTTGGGGACCCGGCCGGGGACCGGGGGGCTCCGTTGGGGGCCGGGGGCGGCCCGGTGGCCGCGGCGTAGATGGTGGTGCAGGACACGGGGGCGGCGCTGGGGACGGTCCCTTTGGGCTTCTGAGGAGGGGACAAAGGGTGGGCGGCGACCCGAGGGTCCCCTCGGGGCCACCCTGGCCCTGCCGGACCTGTTCCTGCCCGGGCTGTGCCCAGCGGGGCTCGGAAAAGGGGGAAATCCCGAAGTTTGTCCCCAAAGCCACCGTGGGACTCGGCAAGTTGTGTCACTTGGATTTATTCCCCCTTTTCTTCACCCTTTTCCCCTATTTCCTCCCCCTCTTTTACCCTTTCCCCCCTTATCCCCTTTTTTCCTCATTTCCCCCCATTTTCCCCATTTTTCCCCATTTTCCCCCTTTTCCCCTCACCTGCACCCGCTGCACCTGGGCGTAGATGGTGGCGCTGGCCGGGGTGACCTGGGAGGGGTCCAGGGTGACCGGGGAGGGCTCCGGGGTGACCTGGGAGGGGTCCGGGTCCCCTGTGGGGTGGGAGGGGTCGCACAATCCCGGGATCAGCAAGGTTGGAAGAGAATTCCAAGGTCTCCGAGCCCGACCGGGGTCCGGCCCCCTCCAGGAATTCCTCGGACACTCCGAAGCTCCCTGAGCCCCTTCCAAGCCCTTTTCCCTTTTCCAGGAGGAATTTTCCCAAATTTCCAGCCCTGGCTGAGCTCGAGGCCGTTCCCTCTTGTCCTGTCCTTGTTCCCTGGGATCAGATCCCAAATTCCCCCTGGCAGATCCCAAATCCCCCCTGGATCCCCCTTTTCTCCAGGCTGAACCCCCCCAGCTCCCTCAGGAATTCTCCTTCCAGGATTTTCTCTGCTGGGAGCTCATCCTGGGTCCCTCGGGGTGGAGCTGGGAGAGGATCCCAGTGATCCCAGTAACCCCAATGATCCCAGTAACCCCAGTGATCCCAGCGATCCCAGTGATCCCAATGATCTCAATGATCCCAGCGATCCCAATGATCCCAATGATCCCAATGATCCCAGCGATCCCAGTGATCCCAGTGATCCGAGTGATCCCAATGATCCCAGCAATCCCAGTGATCCCAATGATCCCAGTGATCCCAATGATCTCAGCGATCCCAATGACCCCAGCGATCCCAATGATCCCAGTGATCCCAGCAATCCCAGTGATCCCAGTGATCCCAATGATCCCAGTGATCCCAGTGATCCCAATGATACCAGTGATCCCAGTGATCCCAGTGATCCCAGTGATCCCAGCAATCCCAGCAATCCCAGTGCTCCCAGCGATCCCAGTGATCCCAGTGATCCCAGCGATCCCAGTGCTCCCAGCGATCCCAGTGACCCCAATGATCCCAATGATCCCAGTGATCCCAATGACCCCAGTGATCCCAGTGATCCCAGTGATCTCAATGATCCCAGTGATCCCAGTGATCCCAATGATCCCAGTGATCCCAGTGCTCCCAGTGATCCCAATGATCCCAATGATCCCAGTGATCCCAATGATCCCAGTGATCCCAGTGATCCCAATGATCCCAGTGATCCCAATTATCCCGGTGCTCCCAGTGATCCCAGTGATCCCAGCTATCCGAGTGATCCCAGTGATCCCAGCGATCCCAATGATCCCAATGATCCCAATGATCCCAGCAATCCCAGTGCTCCCAGCGATCCCAGTGATCCCAGCGATCCCAATGATCCCAATGATCCCAATGATCCCAATGATCCCAGTGATCCCAGCGATCCCAATGATCCCAGCGATCCCAATGATCCCAGTGATCCCAGTGATCCCAGTGATCCCAGTGATCCCAATGATCCCAGTGATCCCAGTGATCCCAGTGATCCCAGTGCTCCCAGTGATCCCAGTGATCCCACTGATTCCAGCGATCCCAGTGATCCCAGTGCCACCTCCTGTCCCACCAGTCACAGCCTGGGCTCGATGACCTCGGAATTCTTTCCCAGCCTCTGGAATTTTGGGGTCCCCGCCCGCTCCAGGACCCCCCAAACTCACCTTTGGCCGAGCGGGTGGCCCTGCAGGTGACAATGACCACGATGACGATGATGACGGTGACACCGAGCACCACCAGAGGCACCAGGAGCTCTGTCCTCACCCTGGGGACACCTGGGACAGGTGGGGACACACAGGGGAGGTGGCCCCGGGTCACCCAGAGCCTTTTGTCGCCTCTGTCACCTGATTTGGGGCTGATTTTTGTCACCTTTTTTCCCTGATTTTGGGGCTGATTTTTGTCACCTGTCCCCTGATTTGGGGGCTGATTTTTGTCACCTTTTTTCCCTGATTTTGGGGCTGATTTTTGTCACCTGTCCCCTGATTTGGGGGCTGATTTCCGCCACTTTCTCCCCTGACTTTGGGGCGGATTTTTCTCACCACTGTGCACTAATTTTGGGCCTGAATTTGGTCACTTTGTCACCGGATTCGGAGGCTGATTTTGTCACCTCTGTCACCTGATTTGGGGTTGATGTGCTGCAGAACAGGAAGCAAAGGGCAGGAAATGCCTCTGAGCTCTCTTTATTTGCCTTATTTGAGCTGAAAACCCACTGGGGGCTGGATGCGGGGTCAGAAAAAACCCCAAAATCTCCCTGGTGGCTTTAAGGGGGCTTGAGGGACAGAAATGTCTTGAATGTTCATAGAAATGTCTCCAATATCTGTAAAAATTTCATATCTAAAGGGGGATCCCATTAACCCATAGAAATATCTCAAATATCCCTAGAACTCTCTCAAAATTCCCACACAAATCTCTCAAATTTCCACCCAAATCCACCAAGTTCCCACCGTCTGGAAATCTCCAGAGCTCCCTTCCCACCCCACAATCCTGGAATTCTGGGATTCTGAGATTCTGAGATTCTGGGAATCTGAGGTTCTCGCATTCTGGGGTTCCAGGATTCTTGGATTCCAAAATTCTGAGATTCTGGTTTTATGGGACTTTGGGATTACAGTATTCCAGTCCCAAGATTCTGGGAATATGAGATTCCAGTGTTCTGGAGTTCCGGGATCCCAGGATTGCGGGATTTTGAGATTCTGGGATTCCAGGATGATGTGATTCTGGGATTCTGGGGTTCTGGGATTCTGCAAATCCGGGATTCTGGGATTCCATTCTGGAATTCAAGGATTACAGGGTTCCAGGATCCCAGCATTCTAGGTTTCCAGGATTCTGGAATTCCAGGATCCCAGGACTCCACGGTTCAGGGGTTCTGGGATTCTGGAATTCCAGGGTTCTGGGATTCCAGGATTCCGGGGTTCTGGAGTTCTGCGGTTCTGGAATTCCAGGATTCCGGTGTTCCAGGATGCCAGAGTTCTAGGGTTCTGGGGTTCTGGAATTCTGGGGTTCTGGAATTCTGGGGTTCTGGGATTCTGGAATTCCAGGGTTCTGGGTTTCTGGGATTCCAGGATTCCGTGAGTCCAGAATTCTGGGGCTCTGGAGTTCCTGGATTCTGGGGTTCTAGGATTCCAGGATTCTAGTACTCTAGGATTCCATGATTCCAGGATTCTGGGGCTCTGGAATTCCAGGATTCTGGGGTACTGGGGTTCCAGGATTCTGGGGTTCTGGGGTTCTAGGATTCCGTGAGTCCAGAATTCTGGGGCTCCGGAGTTCCTGGATTCTGGGGTTCTAGGATTCGGTGATTCCAGGATTCTGGGGTACTGGGGTTCCAGAATTCTGGGATTCCAGGGTTCTGGGATTCTAGGATTCCGGGGTTCCGGGATCCCAGAATTCCCGAATTTCGGGGACCCCAGGACCTACCCCTGTGCCGGGACCCGCAGCGGGCGGTGTCGAAGGCGGCGCGGGCGGAGCTGACGCGGTTTCGGGCGGTGCAGACGCAGCCGAAGGCGGCGCCCCGCAGCGGGAACCGGAGCGCCAGGACGCTGCCGTTGGCCCGGCAGAGCCCCCCGCTGTCCCCGCTGTCCCCGCTGTCCCCGCCGTCCCCGCTGTCCCCGCTGTCCCCGCTGTCCCCGCTGTCCCCGCTGTCCCCGCTGTCCCCGCTGTCCCTGCTGTCCCCGCTGTCCCCCGCCGTCCCAGCTGTAGGACACCTCATCCCCGCGCTCCGAGGAGCAGCTCAGCTCCAGCCAGCAGCTCCCGTTGGACAATTCCCGGCGCAGGATCCGGATGCTGGGATCGGCCACGGGCTCTGGGGACAGACGGGAATGCCGGGGTTTGGAACGGGAGGTCGGCGGTTTCCACCTCCCGCATCCCAGAGCTGCTCCCAAAAGGCTGAGGACACCCAGGAAATAACCCCAGGAACATCCAGGAGAACAGCAGGAAATTCTAGGAAAAGGCTGGGAATGTCCAACGAAAAGCTGGGATTGACCTCCAGCTCTGGAAGAAGGAGAAATGGAAATTCCAGGATTTTTGGACATCCTGGATGAAATGGAAATTCCATCCATTTTTTGGACAAAGTGGAAATTTTCCCACCTCCCTGACCACCACCCACCTCCCAGACCTGCTCCCAAAACGCTGAAACGTCCAGGAAAAAGCCAGGAACATCCAGGAGAAGGCCTAGAACATCCAGGAAAAGGTCCGGAACATTCAGAAAAAAGCCTGGAACATTCAGGAAAGGTCTGGAACATCCAGGAAAGGCCTGAAACATCCAGGAAAAGGTCTGGAACATCCAGGAAAGGCCTGGAGCACCCAGGAAAGGCCTGAAACATCCAGGAAAAGGTCTGGAACATCCAGAAAAGATCTGGAACACCCAGGAAAAGGCCTGGAACACTCAGGAAAGGTCTTTAACATCCAGAAAAGGTCTGGAACATCCAGGAAAAAGCCTGAAACATTCAGGGAAAAGCATGGAACATCCAGGAAAAAGCCTGGAACATCCAGGAAAAGGCCTAGAACATCCAGGAAAAGGTGTGGAACATTCAGGAAAGGTCTGGAACACCCTGGAAAAGGCTTGGAACATCCAGGAAAAAGCCTGGAACATTCAGGAAAGGTCTGGAACATTCAGGAAAAGGTCTGGAACATTCAGGAAAAAGCCTGAAACATTCAGGGAAAAGCATGGAACATCCAGGAAAGGTCTGGAGCACCCAGGAAAAGGCCGGGATCACCATCCTGGCGCTTCCCAGGGGATTTTTTTACCCAACACTTCCAGCTGGACCAGCCAGACGTCCTCCTCGGAGCCGCGGTAGACGCTGTACTCGTAGAGCCGCGCGTCCTCGTGGCTGGTGTTGAGGATGTGCAGGGAGAAGTTCCGCCCGAAGCGCGCCCGGCGCGGCTCCAGCTCCGAGCTGTTCCCACCCGACACCCGCAGCAGGAGCTTCTTGCGCAGCGGCTCCGCCGTGATGCTCTTCCAGGAGGCCTCCCCGCACTCCCGGGTGCGGCTCTGCAGCTCGGGGGGGCACCCGCAGCACCGTCGGCGCCCCCAGAACCCCGAGCTGCCACTCCCGGGCGCCGGTGCCTGGCGGGAGGGGAGGAGAAGGGTTGGGGCTGGCGGGGATCGCCCTCACCCCGATCCCCGAGGAATCCACCCCAGCCCGGGTCAGGGGGCGCTGGATCCAGCCTGGTGAGCAGCAGGACCCCAGATCCGCGGGAGAAACATCCAGGTCCAGGGGAGAGACCCCAAATCCAGGGGAGAGACCCCAGATCCAAAGGAAAGACTCCAGTTCCAAAGGAGAGACCCCAAATCCAAGGGAGAGGGCCCAAATCCAAGGGTGAGACCCCAAATCCAAGGGTGAGACCACAAATCCAAGGGTGAGGCCCCAAATCCAAAGGAAAGACTCCAGTTCCAAAGGAGAGACCCCAAATCCAAAGGAGAGACCTTAAATCCATAAGTGAGACCCCAAATCCAAAGGAAAGACCCCAAATCCAAAGGTGAGACCCCAAATCCAAGGGAGAGGGCCCAAATCCAAGGGTGAGACCCCAAATCCAAGGGTGAGACCCCAGATCCAAAGGAGAGACCCCAAATGCAAAGGAAAGACCCCAAATGCAAAGGTGTGACCCCAAATCCAAAGGTGAGACCCCCAAATCTAAAGGTGAGACCCCAAATCCAAAGGAAAGACTCCAAATCCAAGAGAGAAAGCCTCAGATCCAGAGGTGAGACCCCAAATCCAAAGGAAAGACCCTAAATCCAAAGGGAAGACCCTAAATCCAAAGGGAAGACCCTAAATCCAAAGGGAAACTCCAAATCCAAGGGAGAGACCCTAAATCCAAAGGGGAGAGACCAAATCCAAAGGAATATCCCCAAATCCAGAAGTGAGACTGCAAATCCAAAGGAGAGACCCCAAATCCAAAGGGAAAAACCCCAAATCCAAAGGAGAGACCCCAAATCCAAAGGAGTCTCGTTCCCAACTTCCAACATCCTGGAATTTTGGGAATTGCAGCACCTGGGAGCGGGCTCGGGTACAAATCTCACATTTTCCTTCTGGCTGAGGTGGTCCCAGGTTTGGGTTTTTTTGGTTTTTTGGAAAAAAATTTGAGGGGTTTCATCTCCCACAGCCCAGGATTGCCGTGGGAGGATTTTTCCCCCAAACCTCCTTTGTTGTTTTTTATTCCAAGTCAATGATTCAGAATTTCCTCAAGTACTATTTTCCTCTG
This sequence comes from Setophaga petechia, assembly GCA_024362935.1. Classification (NCBI taxonomy): domain Eukaryota; kingdom Metazoa; phylum Chordata; class Aves; order Passeriformes; family Parulidae; genus Setophaga; species Setophaga petechia. Next base: position 75,478 of record JANCRA010000262.1, read on the forward strand.
CTCATATTTTCCCTCCTTTCTGGGCAAACAAATTTTGTTTTTGTAGGAAATTGTGAGAGGAGGAGCAGGAGGAGGAGGAGGAGCAGGAGGAGGAGGAGCAGGAGGAGGAGGAGGAGGCAAATCTGGAGCTCCCAAAAGCAGAGAAGGGTCCCCATTGTGCCACCCCCACTTTTCCCAAAGTCTTTTTTCCATGGGTTTTGGCCCGGAAAGGAAAAAGGAAAGGAAGAAAAAATGAAGAAAAAAGGGAAGAAAAAATGAAGAAAAAATGAAGAAAAATGGAAGAAAAAAGGAAGAAAAAAGGAAAAGGGAAACAACCTTCTACTGGTGGAACCTGGAATTTCGGCTGGAGGCCTGGAGGCAGTTTTGGCTCTCCAGACCCCCCAAAACCAGGGATTTGCCCCATTTCCATGGAAGTTGTGCCATGGCAAAGCGTTGGGAGCCGGCGAGCCTCAAGGTCCTTCCAACCCAAACCATTCCATGATTTTATTCCTTGGGAACCTCCCAGCCCATGGATCGGAGCCAATCCTCCTGGAATCTTCCTCTGGAACATCCCCGCTCCCTCCAGCACTGAATTCATCCCTCGGGGCTCTCAGAACCCCTCAAATCCACCCAAATCCTTCCCTTTTCCCGCTCGATTTTCCCATCACCTTTTACTCCCCTCCTCCCTCTGGGACATTTTGGGGCCGCTCCTCCCATCCCACCTGCAGCACCTCCACCCCAAACCCTTTCAGATCCACCCCCCAAAAAAACCCCAAAATCCAGGAAAACCACGCGAAACCCCCCAAAATCAGCGAGGAGAGCGCACGTACCCCCGAGAGCCGCGAGGGCGAGGAGCAGCCGCAGCCAAGCCCCGGAGCCCATGCCGGGATCACGGCGCGGCCCCGGGGCCCCGAGCAGGTGCTGACAGGAAGAGCTTCACCCCCGGCCCGCTCATTTCCTGTTTTTTTGGGGCCGATCGAGCCGAACCTTTGCCTTTTATCCCCTCCGCTCGGAAATTATTCAAAGCGCGGGGCCGCGCTCCGCGCCCCCGGGGTGGAACGGGAGAAAAGCAGAAGGAAGCAGAGAGCGGGTTTGGTTTTTCCGCCAGAATTCCATCGTCCTGCTGGGGGGCTCCTCAAACTGCTCTGAAAAAAGAGGAAAAATCCGCGTTTGGTGGGATTTCATGGATTTTTTCCAGCTCTGGAGAGGTGGGAGTTTCAAAGCGACCCCACGAAGGGATGTGGAGATTCCTCGGAGCATCCCAAAATCTGCTGCATCCCCAGGGGTGGGAACACCCAGAAAGGTGAGAAACCCCCAAATTTCCCCAGAAAATCCCAACTTGGAGCTCCATGGGATCCACAGGAGGAGGAGGAGGACGGGGGGTCCCCAAAAACTCACCTGGGAGAAGCCAAATCCTCGTTCTGGGCGGATTTGGGTGGATTTGGGATCATTGGGGATGGGGATGGTCCTTCCTGGTGGAATGGATGGGAAAGGCCGGGAAAATCCAGTCCCGGATCTGCTGCTGGAAAATCCCGGCTGGTTTTGGTGGAGGAGCTTTGAAATCCGAGATTTTTGCCTTTTTCTTTCTCCAAATTTCACCGCTTGTCCCGATTTTCAGGGTGTGGATGGAGAGGGAATTCCAGGATCCCTGAGGCTGGAGAGGAGCTCCAAAAATCCAAGATATCACCGAGTCCCACCTTGCTGTTCCTTGGGCACCTCCAGGGACGAAAATTCCAGGATTTTACCCCAAACCCGACCCCGGGATCGGGTCACATCCCGCTGCTTCCCAGGGAAGCCCCGCTCAGAGTTTTCCCCGAGGTTTTGCTGCCGGGAAATGATTTTTGAATGGCAAAAAAACCCCAAAACCACCCAAAAAAACCCGCCCGGAACCTCCTGGGAGGCTCCTCCTCCTTCCTTGCTCAGAAAGCACCTGATAGGTAAAAACCCAAAGCCACCATTTCTCAAAAATCAGATTTTTACAGAAAAAATGCAGATGGGGAGTGGCAGGATGGATTAATCCAGGAAAATCAGCGGTGGAAACTTCTGGAATGGGAGCTTGGAAGGATTCGGGGTGGCAAAGTCATTGGGTTTGGGTTTTTGGGGATATTTTGGGATTTTGGGGGGATTTTAGGATTTTTTGGGGATATTTTGGGATTTTGGGGATATTTTGGGATTTTGGGGATATTTTGGGATTTTGGGGGTATTTTAGGATTTTTTGGGGTGTTTTTAGAGGCGCAAATCCCGCCTGGAATTCCCAGGGCCGGGCTGGATTTCTCCATGGATTTCTCCACCAGTTCAACCCCCGGGTCCCAAAAGGAAAATTTTCAACCTGGAAATGGCCCGGAAAAGCCAAAAAATCCCCAAAAAATCCAAATTTTCCCCACCTGGGCTTGGCTGGCATCGGGCAGGAAAAATTAATGAGGTGAAATCATCCAGAGGAAAATTCCTTTGGGGAACAAGGGACTAAAAATGGTGGGGAAAATCTGTTTTAAGTGGAAACAATGATCCTAAATCCTTCCTTCTCCCCATCAACTCCTCTGGAGTTTCCTGGCTGGAAGCAGCAGGATCAGCATTTATTCATTCCCAGAGCATTTTTGGATATCCTGGATTTTATAAGCGGAATCAAAACTCAAAATCTCCATAATGGACCAAGACCCCAGGAAATTATTTCCAAGGGGGAAAAATCACTGGAAAAATCAATTTTGGTGTTGAAATCATCATCCAAGGAGCAGGAATTGTCCCCAGCTGCTCCAGCCCAGGGAAAAATCCAGAAAATCCCAAAGATGTGGTGTCCAGGATGGAATTTAATGGGAAATAAATAAAATAAAATAAAATAAAATGTGGTGCCCAGGATGGAATTTAATGGGAAATAAATAAAATAAAATAAAAAAAATAAAATAAAATAAAATAAAATAAAATGTGGTGTCCAGGGTGGAATTTAATGAGAAATTAAAATAAAATAAAATAAAATAAAATAAAATAAAATAAAATGTGGTGTCCAGGATGGAATTTAATAGGAAATTTAAAATAAAATAAAATAAAATAAAATAAGATAAAATAAAATAAAATATGGTGTCCAGGATGGAATTTAATGGGAAATTTAAGATAAAATAAAATAAAATAAAATAAAATAAAATAAAATGTGGTGTTCAGGATGGAATTTAATGGGAAATTAAAATAAAATAAAATAAAATAAAATAAAATAAAATAAAATAAAATAAAACAAAATGTGGTGTCCAGGATGGAATTTAATGAGAAATTAAAATAAAATAAAATAAAATAAAATAAAATAAAATAAAATGTGGTGTCCAGGATGGAATTAATGGGAAATTAAAATAATAAAATAAAATAAAATAAAATAAAATAAAATAAAACAAAATGTGGTGTCCAGGATGGAATTTAATGAGAAATTAAAATAAAATAAAATAAAATCAAATAAAATGTGGTGTCCAGGATGGAATTTAATAGGAAATTTAAAATAAAATTAAAATAAAATAAAATAAAATAAAATAAAATAAAATAAAATAAAATAAAACAAAATGTGGTGTCCAGGATGGAATTTAATAGGAAATTAAAATAAAATAAAATAAAATAAAATAAAATAAAATAAAATAAAATAAAATAAAATAAAATGTGGTGTCCAGGATGGAATTAATGGGAAATTAAAAAAATAAAATAAAATAAAATAAAATAAAATAAAATAAAATAAAAAGATAAATAAAATAAAATAAAATAAAATAAAATAAAATAAAATAAAATAAAATAAAACAAAACAAAATGTGGTGTCGAGGATGGAATTTAATGGGAAATGAAAACAGAATAAAATCTGGGAAATCCAAACGCCCCCAAGCCCTCCCTGCAGGGAGCACCCAAGGCCGCCCCAGCACCAGGAGGATCCCCCAGCACCCCAGGGAGCCCCGGGGAGCCCCGGGTCGGTCTCCCCGCGGGTTTTGGGACAGGAGGGGTCCCGGACTGACCCCAACCCAGCGATCCCGCCGTTCCTCTGCCCCCGGAGGGTTCCGGGGTCTCCCTTGGGGTCTCGGGGTCTCCGTTGGGGTTCCGGGGTCTCCGTTGGGGTTTGGGGGTCTCCGTTGGGGTTTGGGGTCTCCGTTGGGGTTCCGGGGTCTCCGTTGGGGTTCCGGGGTCTCCGTTGGGGTTCCGGGGTCTCCGTTGGGGTCTCGGGGTCTCCGTTGGGGTTCCGGGGTCTCCGTTGGGGTTCCGGGGTCTCTATTGGGGTCTCGGGGTCTCCGTTGGGGTCTCGGGGTCCCGCGGGGGTGGTGGGCGCTCAGGGGGTGACCCGGAGGTGCCGCCGCGGGGTCCTCAGGCCACGGTGAGCAGGAGGAGGAGGAGGAGGAGGAGGAGGAGGAGGAGGCCGAGGTGTCCCGGGGCCAGCGGGGCGGCGGGCGAGGAGGAGGAGGAGGAGGATGAGGAGGATCCATCTGGAGGAAGATCCAGGAGCTCCACGAGGGTCCCCAATCCCTCCCAGGGATCATTCCCGACCCCAACAACTCCCTGGGATCGCTGTGAAAGCCCCCGGACCCCTCTGGGGACCCCCCAAGGCCGGGCCAGCCTGGGCGGGGCGGGGCCGTACCTGTCCAGGGGCGGGGCCAGGCCGTACCTGTCCAGGTGTACCTGTCCAGGGGCGGGGCCGTACCTGTCCAGGGGCGGGGCCGTACCTGTCCAGGGGCGGGGCTGTACCTGTCCAGGGGTGGGGCCGTACCTGTCCAGGGGCGGGGCCGTACCTGTCCCGGGGCGGGGCGGGGCTGTACCTGTCCAGGGGCGGGGCCGGGCCGTACCTGTGCAGGGGCGGGGCCGTACCTGTCCAGGTGCAGGGCGGCCGCCAGGTGAGCGCGGCGCTGCTGGCGGACGCGGCGTTGCTGACCCTGCACACGAAGGTTTCCTCCGCGGGGCCGAGCGACAGCTCCAGGACGGGCCCGCGGCTCCGCAGCGCCCGCCGGGCCGGGATCCACTCGTAGGTGACCCCTTGCAGGGGCACGGAGCAGCTCAGGGTGCTGTTGCACACCCGCGGGTCGCCGGTGGTGGTGGCCGTGACGCGCGGCTTGGGGACAAGGTCTGCACGAGAGGCCAGGGTGGCACAGTGTCACCAGGGACAGTGCCCAGGGCGGCACAGTGTCCCCACGGGGCTCGGGGACAGTGCCCAGGGTGGCACAGTGTCCCCCTGTAGCTCTGGGACAGTGCCCAGGGCGGCGCAGTGTCCCCACACCCCTGTGGAGCTCTGGGACAGTGCCCAGGATGTCACGATGTCCTCATGAGGTTCTTGGACAACCAGGAAGTCACAACGCCCCCGTGGAGCTCTGGGACAATCCCCAGGACACCACAACGTCCCCAACACCCGTGTGGAGCTCTGGGACAATCCCCTGTCCCCAGACTCACTGCAGACCCTCAGCAGGACCCTGTGCACACTCTGGGACCCCAGACTCACCATAGACCATCAGCAGGACCTGCTGGAGCTCTGGGACAATCCCCAGGCCATCACAACGTCCCCAGTGCCCCCGGGGACAATCCCCTGTCCCCAGACTCACCGTAGACCCTCAGCAGGACCCTCTGGAGCTCTGGGACAATCCCCAAACCCTCCGTGGGGCTCTGGGACAATCTCTCGAGGCCATCGCAATGTCCCCAACACCCTCGTGGAGCTCTGGGACAATCCCCTGTCCCCACACTCACCACAGACCCTCAGCAGGACCCTCTGCACGCTCTGGGACCCCAGACTCACTGTAGACCCTCAGCAGGACCCTCTGCACGCTCTGGGACCCCAGAGTCACCGCAGACCCTCAGCAGGACCCCAGACTCACCGCAGACCCTCAGCAGGACCCCAGACTCACCGTAGACCCTCAGCAGCACCCTCTGCACGCTCTGGGACAATCCCCTGACCCCAGACTCACCGCAGACCCTCAGCAGGACCCCAGACTCACCGTAGACCCTCAGCAGGACCCCAGACTCACCGTAGACCCTCAGCAGCACCCTCTGCACGCTCTGGGACAATCCCCTGACCCCAGACTCACCGTAGACCCTCAGCAGGACCCTGTGCACGCTCTGGGACCCCAGACTCACCGTAGACCCGCAGCAGCACCCTCTGCACGCTCTCCCGGCCCGCGTCATCCTCCAGGTGCAGCCGGAAGTCGCCGCTGTCCCCCAGGCTCAGGTCGCCCACCCGGAGGGTCCCGTTCTGCAGCAGCTCCAGGCGCCCCCCGAAGCGGCTCGGGGGGTACCGGGGCTGCTCCCCCCGCCGCAGCACCGCGACCTTCACCTGGTTCTGCCAGCGCCAGTGCAGCTGCGAGTAATTGGAGGGGGTTTGGGGGTTCAGGAACGCCACCCCCGCCCACGGCTCCGGCCACCTCCGGGGTTTGGGGCTCTTGGGCCCCGGCTGCCAAAAAAAAACGGGGATGGTGGAGTTGGGGCGCTCGTCATCCCACTTGGAATGCCAGACACGCTCAAAACGGAAATAACTCAAATATTAAAAATAAAATTGAAACAACTCTCTTTTTTTGCCTTTTCTGGAGCCCTTTGCATGTAGAGGGGGCAGCACCAGCATTTTGAACTTTCCCGCCCCAAATTCCCAAAAATCTCCGATTTTTTGGGACTCCATGTGGGACAGTCCATCCCCCCAGGGCGTGGTGGCTCCCGCGGGCAGGGACCCGGTGGTGGCACCTTGTGGGGACACGGTGGGGTCACCCCATCTGTCCCCAGGGCCACGCGCCCACCCCAGCCCCACGTTGAGCCCCGTACCTGATGCACAGAAGAGGAGGAAGAGGAGGGAGAGGAGGAAGAGGAGGAGGTTCAGCGCCAGCCCCGGCGCCATCTTCTGTCACCAGTGTCACCTCAGCGAGGGTGGCACAAACAGGGTGGGACCCCCTGGAGCTGGGACCCCTCACGGGGCAGCTGCTCCCCAAGGACCCCCAAGGCTGGAAGGCCCCGAGACCCCCAAACCCTGAAGGGGAACGGGGAGGCCCCGTGCTGGAGGTTCCTGTTCCTGTTCAGCACCCAAACCACACCCTGCACGGTGACAGAAATGTCACAAGGGTGTCACAGACACAGCCCAGGGACTGGCAGGGACACAGCGCCCCCAAATCCCCACTGCAGTGACCCCAAATCCATCAGATCCTCAACAAAACCTACCCAGATCCTCCAAATCCATCAGATCCTCAACAAAACCTACCCAGAGTCTCCAAAATCCATCAAATCCTCAACAAAACCTACACAGACCCCCCAAAATCCATCAAATCCTGAACAAAACCTACCCAGATCCCCCAAAATCAAATCCTGAACAAAACCTACCCAGAGCGTCCAAAATCCATCAAATCCTGAACAAAACCTACCCAGAGCCCCCAAAATCCATCAAATCCTGAACAAAACCTACCCAGAGCCCCCAAATCCACCAGATTCCCAACAAAACCTACTGAGATCCCCCAAAATCCATCAGATTCTCAACAAAAACCCCTCAAAATCCCTCAAATCCCCTCAAAACCCACCCAGACACCCCCAAAACCCTCAAATCCCCATGAAATCTACCCAGATTCCCCAAAACGCCTCAAATCTCCCCAAATCCATCCAGGACCCCCCCAATGACCCGATGGCCGGTGGGACACCGACCCCAAGGGTCACATCCCCCTCACTGGGGGTGACCACAGTGACCCCAAAGCCTGGGGGCAGCCAGGGGGGATTTGGGATCTGCCAGGGGGGATTTGGGATTTGATTCCAGGGGGATTTGGGATCTGATCCCAGGGGAATTTGGGATTTGATCCCAGGGGAATTTGGGATCTGATTCCAGAGGGGATTTGGGGTCTGATCTCGGAGGGGATTTGGGATCTGATTCCAGGGAATGGGGCAGGACAAGAGGGAACGGCCTCGAGCTGTGCAGGGCTGGAAATTTGGGATGATTTTTCCATGGGAAAAGGGTTGGGAAGCATCGGGAGGGGCTCAGGGAGGGCTGGATCCCCATCCCCGGGATGCATCCGAGGAATCCCTGGCTGACCACTGGCTGGTGACCGGATGACCACCGGACGGACACCAGATGACCACCGGATGGCCACCGTCTGTCCAGGCGGGCTCGATCCCCGCTCCCTCCCGGCATTTCCCGGGATCGCCGCTCCAGACGCGGCCGAGTTGGGGCCGCAATTCCAGAATTCCCGAATTCCAGCCGGAGTCCCTCCCGTCCCCTCGGCGCCTTTGTCGCGGCTCCCCGGGGCCACCCCCGCTGTCCCCTCGCTGTCCCCGGCTGGGGACAAACGGCCTCGGCGTCTTCCCACGGGCGGGGGGCGGCGAACAAAGGGACCCCCGCGACCCCCGCGGCGCCCTGACCCACTTGGGGCCGGCCCGGGGCTGTCCCCGTCCCCTCCGGGGCCGCCTTGGCTGCGGTGACGCCGAAGCCGAGAGGGGAGGAACGGGAGCGGCGATTGGAGGGCTGCAAATTAACCCCGATATGCAAATGAGCGTCATTAGAATAAATTACAGAGGCATCCCCGCTTGTGCTTTGGGATGAGGAGAGACTGGAGCTGCGATCCGTCTCCCAAATCCCGCCGTTTCCCTGTTCCACATACCCCAAAATTGCTGCTTTTAGGGGAAAAATGACCCCGGGTCACCACCACCAGCTGCCCCAAAATCCTGGGAAAACGGGGCTGTGCACTTTCTAACCCCAAAAAGCTGAACTGTTCAGCTGGAGAGGAGAAGTTGTGGGGTGAGCTCACTGTGGCCTTGCAGGACCTGAGGGGGCTTCAGGAAAAAATGGAAGGAGAATTTTCCCAAGAATGTTCCCCCAGAAAAGGGGGAATGGGGTCAGGGAGACAGAGGGGAAATGTGGGTTGGATTTGGGGTGGAATTGTTCCCTGTGAGGGTCCCAGGTTATTCCATGGATTCTCCATCCCTGGAAGTGCCCAAAGCCAGGTTGGACCCACCTGGGACAGGGGAATGTCCCTGCCCATGGAACTGGGGTGGGATTTTTGGGATTTCAGGTTCCTTTCCATCCCAAACCGTTCCAGGATTCTATGGGCTGCTTTAGACAGGATTTTAACACCTCAAATTTCCACGTTTTGGGTGTGAATTGTCCCTCCTTTGATGCATCATTTTCAGCACAGACACATCCAAAGCCACTTCCTCTCGGGAAGCGCTGAACAGCGGTGCAGGCGTTCTTCCTCTTCCTCTTCATCGTGCGCATTTCGTGCGCTGCTGTCCCAGGTCCTCCCCGTTTCCAGACACCCATGGACGTGTTTTGGATCCCTCATCTCGCCATCCTCGCGCTCCTCCACCAAACCAGTGAGTGCCAGGTCCCTGGCAAGGAGATCTTGGGGTGATTTTGGGGTTTTTGGGGTTTTTGGGGTTTTTGGGGTCGAGGGATGGCTGGGAGCAGCAGAGCAGCTCCACGGGGTGAATTTGTGTCCAATGTTGGGATCCAGGGCTGCCCTGGAGCTCCTGCTGCCATGGACTGGGGTCCATCCCTGCTGTCCATCTCTGTGTCCATCCCTGGTGTCCATCCCTGCTGTCCATCCCTGGTGTCCATCTCTGTGTCCATCTCTGGTGTTATCCCTGGTGTCCATCCCTGCTGTCCATCTCTGGTGTCCATCCCTGCTGTCCATCTCTGGTGCCCATCCCTGGTGTCCATCTCTGGTGCCCATCCCTGGCGTCCATCCCTGGTGCCCATCTCAGGTGCCCATCCCTGGTACCCCCGTCCACCCCGGGCAGTGTCCAGGGCCAGGCTGTCTCCAACTCCTCGTTCTCCTTTCCCTCTCAGGTCCCCTCTGGGCTTGGCCTGGGGGTGGTCTCGTGCTGTTCCTTCTCCCAGGGACCCTTCCATGAGCCCCCCATGAGCCCTGATGGGCTTCATCCTCTGGGTTCAGCAGCTCCATCCCACCCTGACCCCAGTTTGATCCCAGCTTTCCATCCCACCTCCATTTCCCCTTTTCATCCCGTCTGCAGCCCAGCTTCATCCCTCCATCTCACCTTGATCCCACCTTCACTCCTCCCTGACCCCAGCTTTTCATCCCAGCTTCATCCCAACTTTATCCCTTCATCCCTCCTTCAACTGACCTCCATCCCACCTCCATCCCACCCTGATCCCAGTTTGATCCCAGCTTTTCATCCCACCTCCATTTCCCCTTTTTCATCCCATCTGCAGCCCAGCTTCATCCCACGCTCAGAACTCCTCCACCCCAACTTCATCCCATCTTCACACCCTTTTTGACCGACCTCCATCCCACCCTGAGCCCACCCTCACCCTGCACGCCCCCACCTCCATCCCACCCCCATCTCACGTTCTCTCCCCATTTTCTCTCCCCAGTGAGCGCCAGCGGCCCCGAGGAGGTGATCGGGGTCCTGGGTGGCTCCGTGACCTTCCGCACCCACAGCACCGGCGGAAGTTCGGCATTCTGGGATTTTGAGAGTGATCCAATAGTGTCCGTGGAATTCGAGGATCCTTCTAAATCAATATTTCGTAAAGAAGAATTCAAAACCCGCTTTGCTGTGTCCGAGAAGGGCCGCGCGCTCAGCATCTCCCAGCTGAGGATGGAGGATGCCGGGACCTACTCTGTAAAAATCAACGGAAAAACATCCACCTTCACCCTGCGGGTGTTCAGTACGTGCTGCTCGTGCTGTTCTGGGGGTGCTGTTCGTGCTGGTTTGGGGTGCTTTTAGCGCTGTTTTGGGGGTGCTTTTAGTGCTGTTTTGGGGGTGCTTTTAGCACTGTTTTTGGGGGTGCTGTTCATGCTGTTTTTGGGGTATTTCCCACTAAAAGACAGCTTTGTGACACCGCGGTGCCCGCAGGGGAGCTGGCAGAGCCCACGGTGACCTGCGAGGCCCAGAAATGCTCGGGCGGGAGCTGCAGCTGCTCCCTGCGCTGCTCCACACCCGAGCCCAGCACCGACTTTGGGAACGTGTCCTACACCTGGAGGGTGCGGGATCAGCTGTTGGCTGAGGGCCGTGCTGCTGGTGAATGAATCACACTTAGATATGCGGGAGCCGCTGAAGTGCACGGCACGGAACCCCGTCAGCAGCAGGAATGTCACTGTCACCACCCCCGGGGCGCTCTGCGCAGGTGAGAGCCGGGGACAGGCGGGGGACAGGTGGGGTGGGCTGATCCCGATCCCTGAGAGAAGGAAAAGCTGGGATTTGGGGTTGGGATGGGATGGGAATGTTGGGGTTGGGTTGGACTGATCCCGATCCCTGAGAGAAGGAAAAGCTGGGATTTGGGGCTGGAATGGGCTGATCCTGATCCCCTGAGAGCAGGAAAAGCTGGGATTTGGGGCTGGGATGGGATGGGAATGTTGGGGTTGGGATGGGCTGATCCCAATTCCCTGAGAGCCACGGGAACACTGGGATTTGGGTTTGGGATGGAACATTGAGATTGGGCTGGGTTGGGATGGGATGGGATGGGAATTTTGAGGTTGGGATGGGCTGATCCTGCTCCCCTGAGAGCCATGGAAAGTTTGGATTTGGGGATTGGGATGGGAGTATTGAGATTGGGATGGGCTGATCCCAATTCCCTGAGAGCCATGGGAACACTGGGATTTGGGGTTGGGATGGAACATTGAGATTGGGTTGGGATGGGATGAGATGGGAATGTTGAGGTTGGGATGGGTTGGGAATGGGAATTCTGAGGTTGGGATGGGCTGAGATGGGAATGTTGAGGTTGGGATGGGATGGGAATGGGAATTCTGAGGTTGGGATGGGCTGATGATCTCCCCTGAGACCTCCTGCATCCCGTCCCTTTCCCAGGCTCCCTCTCCAGCAGCCAGGTCGGGGTCAGGGCTGGGCTCGGGGTCATTGCCGGGATTTTGGTGGCGGCGCTTGTGTTGATTCTCCTCGTGCTCCTGTGGAAATCCAAAGGTGAGCGTGGAAAACCAGCCCGGGAGCCTTGGGGGGCAGGAGGGGGATGGAGCCTGGATGGGGCAGATTTGGGGTGGATTTGGGGCGGATTTGGGATGGATTTGGGGCAGATTTAGGGTGGATTCGGGGTGGATTTGGGGTTCTGATTCTGTTGCATCTCCCCCAGCCTGGAGGAAATTCCGCCTCTCCCAGCCCAAGCCTGCGGACACAGGTGGGATTTTGGGGCAGTTCCCGGCCCTTTCTCCTGGTGGAAATAACCCGGGAATTGCATTTAGGATCAGGGGAACCCTCCCCGGTGCCGTGGTTTGGGATCGGAGCTGGAGGACCCCGACCCCTCTGTCCTTGTGGGGAGTGGGAAGGGCTGATCCCGGGGGATGATCCCAAATTCCTGAAATCCCATTTTCCTTCCATTCCTGCTGGAAAATTTCATCCCAGACCACCAAGGGGGAGCTGGGAGTGCAGCTGTGGGGTCATGAAAAACAAGATGGAATTTGGGGAAAAATAAAATAAAATAAAATAAAATAAAATAAATTAAAATAAAATAAAATAAAATAAAATAAAATAAAATAAAATAAAATAAAATAAAATAAAATAAAATAAAATAAATCAAAATAAAATAAAAAAGAGACATCTGGGGAGAAAAGCCAGGAATTCCACTCGGGGACTCAGGGTCAGTCCAGCCAAGAATTGCAGAATCCCCAAGGTTGGAAAATCCCTCCAGGACCACCGAGTCCAAGCTGTCCCCAATCCCCACCTGCTCACCCAGGAATTCCAATGGGAAATTTATCCCAAAATTGGGATTTTAAGGGATTTAATTCCCCCTTTCCCCGCTCTGTTCCATGAGCAATGAAGGAGAAGCAAACGGGTTTTGTCCTCCAAGAAGCAGCCAGGAATTTGGGATTTAAACCAAAACCAGGCGGATTTTCCCGGTCCGTGGTGCTGGAAGTTCATCCCGACCCCGCAGCCCCAGGGAGGGTGGGATGGGGAGCGATTCCCACCTCCAGCAGCTCCGAGGGGCCTCGGGGTCGAGGTTTTACCAGAGCCTGGACTCCTGAGCTCGGCATTCCCGCATTCCCTGCATCCCAAATTCCCAAATTTCTGATTTTTTCCCCCAGCTGCAGGGGCCACCGACAGCTACGCGACCGTGTACGCCGAGGTGGGGCCTTCCCAGCAGGTGAGTCCGGGGTTGGGGACACCTTGGGGACACCTTGGGGACACCTTGGGGACACCCTGGGACACCCTGGGGACACCTTGGGGACATTTTGGGGACAGCTGGACAGCCCTCGATGCCTTTTGAGAATTCCCAGAGGGAAGTGCCGCAGCTGGAAGCGGCCCAAGGGCACCTGAACGTGCCCAAAACTCCGTGCCCAGCCCCAAAATCTCGGGTTTGGAGGGGTCAGAGAAAAATGGGGGTTTGGAGGTCGGAAGGGAGTTTAAAATTGTCCCATTCCGTGGTTTGGGACAATTCTCACTGTCCCACGATGGTCCAACGTGGCCTTGGGATGGGACAACACCTCCAGAGGTGGCTCTTTGTTGGTTTTCTTGATTTGGGATAATTTTCCGGCTTTTACAATTTAATTTTTTTTTTAAAATTTTAAAACTTTTGAAATCCTCTTCCCCCAGCGTGTCCCTGATGGAAATAAAGCCAAACCAGCAGAGGGGGGAGCCCCCTCCACCATTTATTCCCTGGTCAAGCGTCCGGACCAGGTGAGCTGGAGATGGAACTCCTGGAGCTGGGGTGGGCACAGAGGGGTCCAGAGCCCCAAACCAAACCCTGGATGTCCCCCCAAGGCTGGGATCAGCCCCCAGGACCCCAAACCAAGCTTGTGTCCCTCTGTCCTTGCAGGTGGATGGGGGGACAGCAGAAAATGCCACCATGACCGGCCTGGAGCTGCTCTAGAAGGACCCAGAACTGGCTTAAAGATCAAGAGACTGATTGAAAAGGACTGGAACAGGTTAAAGAAAATGAAACTGGTTTAAAGAACATGAAACTGGTTTAAAGGACCTCGAACTGGTTTAAGAACGTGAAACTGGTTTAAAAAACCTGGAAATGATGGTTAGATTCATTTTAGTGAACCTGGACCTGGTTTACAAGAAACAGAACTGATTTAGAAGAAGCTGGGGCTGGTTTTAAAAACCTGGAACCGGGTTTGAAGGACCTGTAACTGGTTTTGAGGGACCTGGAACTGGTTTAAAGGCTCTGGAACTGGTTTAAAGGCTCTGGAACTGGTTTAAAGACTCTGGAACTGGTTGAAAGGGTCTGGAACTGGTTAAAGGCTCTGGAACTGGTTTAAAGACTCTGGAACCGGTTTAAAGGCTCTGGAACCGGTTTAAAGGCTCTGGACCCGGTTTAAAGGGTCTGGAACTGGTTTAAAGGCTCTGGAACTGGTTTAAGTGGTCTCCACTCCCCGGGCAAGCAGATGGACCCCACAAAGTGGCTCCAGAGCAGCTCCAACATCCCCAATCCCGCTCCAGACCCTGATCTCCCGGATCTCCCCCTCCTGGAACCTCCCCTGGCCCCCTCAACTGGTGCTTCAGTTTCCCTCTTTGGGATTGCAGGGAGGATTTTTGGGAACGTTCTCCGTGTTTTTGGGAATGTTCTTCATGTTTTTGGGAACGTTCTCCATGTTTTTGGGAACGTTCTCCATGTTTTTGTGACTCTTTCTCCATGTTTTTGTGACTCTTTCTCCATGGTTTTGTGACTCTTTCTCCATGTTTTTGGGAACGTTCTCCATGGTTTTATGACTCTTTCTCCATGTTTTTGGAACGTTCTCTGTGTTTTTGGGAACGTTCTCCGTGTTTTTGGGAACTTTCTCCACATTTTTGGCAGCTCTGTGGAACTCAGTCTCCTTTTCCCACCCTCTCCCACCGGAATCCTGGACCAAAACTCTGCCAAAGCTGCCGGGACTCCCAGGCAGGCTGGAGGAGACTCTTCAGAGGTTTTTCCATGGAATCCTGGAATTCCCGAGGCTGGAAAAGCCCTCTGGGACTGTCAGACCCAATCCTGGTCACCCAGACCAGCGTCTTTGGAGACCTCCAGGGATGGCTCCAAACCAGCCCCTTTTTGCACAGAAAAGCCATTTGTTAAAATAGCTGAGTTACTTAGGCAACCTTTAGTGATAACTATTATTCAAATTATTTCTTTTGTAAATAAAATAAATAATAAAATAATTTTGGTGATTTTTTTTTCTCTCTCTCTCTCCTGCTGCATTTTGAGCCTTGCAAAAACTTCAGCTTCTCGCAGGGCTGAAAGCCACAAAAATAATCCCAGGAAGTTAAAAGAGAGCAAGAAGTGACGCCCCCCCGTCAGAGCTCGTGTGGTTTCAGCACCTGCTCCCTTTCCCCACCTCTGAAACTTCTGAATTTTACAGCACGCAGCCCCCAAGAGAGCCTCCACCAATCCCTGCAGGGCTCGGGGATCTGGGATTTGGGGTGGAACTGAGGGAAAACGGGACACGGAGAGCGAGTTTGGGGTGTTTGGGTCTGGGGTTTGGATTTTGAGTGAGGGATTTGGTCTGCTCTGCTGCAGCTGGGTGGATTCCCAGAAGGAATTTGGGAATCGCAGAAGAAATCCCACCAGGAACACCAGGAGGAATTGGGGGATCTCAGCAGGAATTTGAGAATCCCAGCAGGAATTTGGGGATCCCAGCAGTAATCCCAAATGGAATCTGGGGATCCCAGCAGGAATTTGGGAATTCCAGAAAGAATCCCAGCAGGAATATCATCAGGAATCTGGGGATCGCAAGACAAATCCCAGGGGGATCCCAGTAGGAATTTGGCAATCTCAGCAGGAATTTGGTGACCACAGCAGGAATCTGGGAATCCCAGCAATAATTTGGGGTTCCCAGCAGGAATTTGGGGATCTCAGCAGGAATTTGGCAACCCCAGCAGGAATTTGGCAACCCCAGCAGGAATTTGGGAATCTCAACAGGAATTTGGGAATCCCAGCAGTGATCTGGGGATCTCAGCAGGAATCTGGGGATCTCAGCCGGAATTTGGGAATCCTAACAGGAATTTGGGTTTCCCAGCAGGAATCTCCAGGAACAGAATTCCTTCGGGACATGCGCTCTGCTGGGGACAAGCACCCAAGCAGGGGACATGGGACACCTTCCCCCCTTTCCCTGCTCCCCAAATTCACCTGGAAACGGCAGAAATCGCCCCAAAACTACAAACCGGCCTGGATTTTCCAATGGCTTCGGAATTCTGGGAATTCTCTTCCCTGCCGTACCTCTTCCCGCTGCTCTTTGTCTGTGCCTTGGTGAACTATTCACAGGTGGAACCAGAGCCGCCTTTGAAGCCTCCAGAATAAAAATTTCAGGAGCATCCCAGCGCCGTCCCTGCCTGCACTTCATTTTCTGGAATAAAATAAGAGACCTTTTGTTTCGGCTTCCCTTCCCCCAACCAAAAACCAGTATAATTGGAACCCCGGTTAGCCGTGCTCTTTGAGATCTCCCCAGCGTAACAGGCGGATCCTCGACTGGATTGGACCAAAGGACTTCATCTCTGCGTTGATAGCTATATCCCCTCTCTCTCTTTTCTCTCTCTTTCTCTATCTTTTTTCTCTCCCTTAATCTCTCTATCGCATTTTTGCTGTGATTATTTCAATAAAACTGCATTTGTTGATTGATGCTGCAAACCCCCTTGTACCGTGTCGCACGGTTTTTGCACCCTGCGATCACTCCTACGAACCATCAGGTCATCCGTTCACTAGGACGGACCCTGACAGATGCGTCATTATCAGCACAGACACATCTCAAGCCACTTCCTCTGGGGAAGCGCTGAAAAGCGGTGCAGGCGCTCTTCATCTTCCTCTTCCTCTTCATCGTGTGCATTTTCGTGCGCTGCTACCCCGGGTTCTCTCCGTTTCCAGACACCCATGGACGTGTTTTGGATCCCTCATCTCACCATCCTCATGCTCCTCCACCAAACCAGTGAGTGCCAGGTGCCCTGGCAAGGAGATCTTGGGGTGGTTTTGGGGGTTTTTGGGGTTTTTGGGGTTTTTGGGGTCGAGGGATGGCTGGGAGCAGCAGAGCAGCTCCACGGGGTGGATTTGTGTCAAATGTTGGGATCCAGGGCTGCCCTGGAGCTCCTGCTGCCATGGACTGGGGTCCATCACTGGTGCCCATCCCTGGTGTCCATCTCTGGTGTCCACCCCTATGTTCATCTCTGGTGTCCATCCCTGGTGTCCATCCCTGGTGTTATCTCTGGTGTCCATCCCTGGTGTCCATCCCTGGTGCCCATCCCTGGTGTCCATCCCTGGTGTCCATCCCTGGTGTCCATCCCTGGTGTCAATCTCAGGTATCAATCTCTAGCGTCCATCCCTGGTGCCCATCTCTGTGTCCATCCCTGGTGTCCATCCCTGGTGCCCATCCCTGGTGTCCATCCCTGGTGTCCATCCCTGGCCCAGCCTCTGCTCCAGATGTTCTCCAGACATCCAGCTCTGCCTTCAGTTCCTGCCCCTCTCCATGTCCCCTCCCGGTTTTTGGGGGTCTCACCCTGGGGTCTTTTTTGGCCGAAAAGAGGGAAATTGGGCAAGGCTCGGCCCTTCCCCGCCCTGAGGGGGTTTGTCATGTGAACCATCCGTGGTTTGGTTATTCCTGCCCGTTTATCTCCCCCTGCAGCTTTTCCTGCCACGTGCTCCCTGCCCGTGTCCCAGGGGAGCCTGAGGGACACAGGAACCCCGAGCCCGACCTCGGGGCTGGGCCAGGATCGGTTCCCTGTTAGAAAAACCGGGAAGGAGAACTGCATTCCCAGTATGAACGGGGTGAAATGGGTTTGTGGAAATGGGAAGTTGAGAAAATAACAAAAACAGCTCCTTCCTCCTCAAACTGGTGAGCCGAGGTCGTGGTGGGGTCACTGCAGGGAAGGGATGGGTCCAGGGGGATCCTGGACCTTGTCCTGGGCGGCATCCAAAGGAATGTGGGAGGGTTCTCACTGCTGGAATGGTGAGATCCCACCTGGAGTGGTGAGAGACCACCTGGAATGGTGAGAGTCCACCTGGAATGGTGAGAGACCACCTGGAGTGGTGAGAGACCACCTGGAGTGGTGAGAGTCCACCTGGAGTGGGGAGATCCCACTGGGAATGGTGAGAGTCCACCTGGAACGGTGAGAGTCCACCTGGAATGATGAGGTCCCACCTGGAATGGTGAGATCCCACCTGGAATGGTGAGAGTCCACCTGGAGTGGTGAGATCCCACTGGGAATGGTGAGAGACCACCGGGAATGGTGAGATCCCACCTGGAATGGTGAGATCCTGCCTGGAATGGTGAGATCCCACCGGGAATGGTGAGATGCCACCAGGTCTGGTGCCCCCAGCATGAGAAGTTCCTGGCACTGTTGGAATGTGTCCGCAGTCCCCAGGTTCCCTTCCCTGGTGCCCCAGGCCGTGCTCAGCCTGGAGGAGCCGTGCTGGAGCTGCCCCACGCACCCTGGGCAGTGTCCAGGGCCAGGCTGGGCAGGGCTGGGTCACCCCGGGCTGGTGGAACGTTTGGGGATTTTAGGGGAGAGGAGTTTCGGGTCCCTCCTGACCCAAACCTTTCCACCATTCCCTGCTTCCCCTCCAAGGAGCAGCTGCTGGTCTGACCAGGAGCTCCCTGTCCTGCTCAGTGACCCCTCCTGACCCTCCCATCCCCAAATTCTCGTTCTGCTTTCACTCTCAGGTCCTCTTCAGGCTCCGTCCTTGGCACGAGGCTCAGGGGGCTCGGCCTGGGGGTGTTCCTTCTCCCAGGGACCCTTCCATGAGCCCCCCATGAGCCCTGATGGGCTTCATCCTCTGGGTTCAGCAGCTCCATCCCACCCTGATCCCACCTCGATCCCAGCTTTCCATCCCACCTCCATTTCCCCTTTTTCATCCCGTCTGCAGCCCACCTTCAACCCACGCTCAGAACTCCTCCACCCCAACTTCATCCCATCTTCACGCCCTTTTTGACCGACCTCCATCCCACCCTGAGCCCACCCTCATCCTGCATTCCCCCACCTCCATCCCACCCCCATCTCACGTTCTCTCCCCATTTTCTCTCCCCAGTGAGCGCCAGCAGCCCCGAGGAGGTGATCGGGGTCCTGGGCGGCTCCGTGACCTTCCGCACCCACCACACCAGCAGAAGCCCGGCGTTCTGGAATTTCGGGAATGATCCCATAGTGACTGTGGAATTCGAGGATCCTTCTAAAGTGATATTTTATAAAGACAAATTCCAAACCCGCTTTGCTGTGTCTGAGAAGGGCCGCGCGCTCAGCATCTCCCAGCTGAGGATGGAGGATGCCGGGACCTACTCTGTAACCATTGATGAAGAAAGATCCACCTTCACCCTGCGGGTGTTCAGTACGTGCTGCTCGTGCTGTTTTGGGGTGATTTTAGTGCTGTTTTGAGGTGCTCTTAGGGCTGTTTTGGGGTGATTTTAGTGCTGTTTTGAGGTGCTCTTAGGGCTGTTTGGTGGTGCTGTTCGTGCTGTTTCGGGGGTGATTTTAGTGCTGTTTTGGGGTGCTCTTAGTGCTGTTTTGGGGATGATTTTAGCGCTGTTTTGGGGGTGCTTTTAGGGCTGGTTTGGGGATGCTTTTAGCGCTGTTTTGGGGTGCTTTTAGTGATGTTCTGGGGATGCTTTTAGCGCTGTTTTTGGCGTGCTTTTAGCGCTGTTCTGGGGGTGCTGTTATCGCTGTTTTGGGGGTGTTTTTAGCGCTGTTTCGGGCGTGCTGTTATCGCTGTTTTTGGCGTGCTGTTAGCGCTGTTTTGGGGGTGCTGTTATTGCTGTTTTGGGGGTATTTTTAGCGCTGTTTTGGGGGTAATTTTGGTGCTGTTTCGGGGGGTTTCCCACTACAAGAGAGCAGTTTGTGACACCGCGGTGCCCGCAGGGGAGCTGGCAGAGCCCACGGTGACCTGCGAGGCCCAGAACTGCTCGGGCGGGAGCTGCAGCTCCTCCCTGCGCTGCTCCACACCCGAGCCCAGCACCGACTTTGGGAACGTGTCCTACACCTGGAGGGTGGGGGACCACACGTGGGACGGGAGCTCCGTGGTGCTGCTGCTGAACGGAACGGCCCAGGAGGAGCCGGAGCCGCTGACGTGCACGGCACGGAACCCCGTCAGCAGCAGGAATGTCACTGTCACCACCCCCGGGGCGCTCTGCGCGGGTGAGAGCGGGGACAGGTGGGGGACAGGTGGGGTGGGCTGATCCTGATCCGTGAGAGAAGGAAAAGCTGGGATTTGGGGCTGGGATGGGCTGATCCCGATCCCTGAGAGAAGGAAAAGCTGGGATTTGGGGCTGGGATGGGCTGATCCCGATCCCTGAGAGAAGGAAAAGCTGGGATTTGGGGCTGGAATGGGCTGATCCTGATCCCTGAGAGGAGGAAAAGCTGGGATTTGGGGCTGGGATGGGCTGGGCTGGGATGGGATGGGATGGGATGAGATGGGATGGGATGGGATGGATGGGATGGGATGGATGGGATGGGATGGGAATGTTGGGGTTGGGATGGGCTGATCCCAATCCCTGAGAGCAGGAAAAGCTGGGATTTGGGGTTGGGATGGGATGGGAATGTTGGGGTTGGGGTGGGCTGATCCTGATCCCTGAGAGCAGGAAAAGCTGGGATTTGGGGCTGGGATGGGATGGGAATGTTGGGGTTGGGATGGGCTGATCCCGATCCCTGAGAGCAGGAAAAGCTGGAATTTGGGGTTGGGATGGGATGGGAATGTTGGGGTTGGCTGGGCTGATCCTGATTCCCTGAGAGCAGGAAAAGCTGGGATTTGGGGTTGGGATGGGCTGATCCCGATCCCTGAGAGCAGGACAAGCTGGGATTTGGGGTTGGGATGGGCTGATCCCAATCCCTGAGAGCAGGACAAGCTGGGATTTGGGGTTGGGATGGGCTGATCCTGATCCATGAGAGCAGGACAAGCTGGGATTTGGGGTTGGGATGGGCTGGTCCCACTCTCCGGGCTCTGGCTCTCCCTGGAACGGTGGCTCAGACACAGAGGGAAGCTCTGACCCTGTTCCTGTTCTCCCCCCGCCCCGGGAATCGCCACAGACCCTCCCAGCCCAGGTAAGCTGCCACCCCTGTCCATGTCCAGCCACATTCCTGAGTGTCCCCAAGTGTCCCTGAGTGTCCCCGATTGCCCAGGGCAGCTTTTCCATGCCCGGCCGGGAAGGGAGATTGGGGACCCTCAGCCCAGCACTCTCCAGATCCTTTCCCGGGAATCTCCAGGCTCTTCCCAGGAGCAGGACAAGGAGTGGTGGCCACAAACCCAACCCCAAGGAAGTTCCACCTCAATTTGAGAACCTCTTCCCATGGAGTGCCCCCTCTGGAGCCACCCCAAACCCACCTGGCTGTGTCCCCGTGTCCCCTGCTCTGGGTGGCTCCATCCTGGCAGTGCTGGGAGGTCTCCGGAGTTCCCAACTGACCCAACAGCTGTGGGATTTGGGAATTTGGGGATTTGGGAATTGGGGGATTTGGGGGTTTGGGAATCTGGGGATTTGGGAATTTAGGGGTTTGGGAATTTGGGGATTTGGGGGTTTGGGGATTCGGGGATTTGGGGGTTTGGGAATTTGGGGATTTGGGGGTTTGGGGATTCGGGGATTTGGGGATTTGGGATTTTGGGGATTTGGGAATTTGGGGATTTGGGGATTTGGGAATTTGGGCATTTGGGAATTTGGGGATTTGGGAGTTTGGGGATTTGGGGAATTTGGGAATTTGGGGATTTAGGGATTTAGGAATTTGAGAATAGGGGAATTTGGGGGTTCTGGGATTCTCCTGCCGCTGCCTCCACCCAGCTGCTCGTCCCTGGCTTGGAGTGAGATCCCCTGGAATGAGCGATCAGGGTGGGATTCGAGGCCAAATTCTCTCTGCCCCAATGCTAGAAAGAGCCAGATTTATTTCGGGTTCTTCCTTCTCCAGGTGCCCACTCCAGCAGCTGGATCAGGATTGGTGTCGTAGCCGGGGCTGAAATCACGTCGCTTTTATTGATTTTCCTCGTGTACTACTGTAAATCCAGAGGTGAGCGTGGAAAACCATCCCTGGAGCCCTGGGGAGCAGGAGGTGGGACCTGGGAGGGGGACAGAGCCAGCGTGGGGCTGATTTGGGTGGATTTGGGCAGATTTGGGACGGATTTGGGGTGGATTTGGGGTTCTCCTGACTCTGTCTTGACGGGTTTTTAGTTGGGCTCCCTGTGGGGCGGAGCCAATCCGCTGGCGAGGTGTGAAGAGCCAATCACCTGGCTGGGTTTGCAGATTGACACCGCCGAAAGGAGATGAACGCGCCTCTGTGGGAAAGCAGATTTTAAAAAACCAACAAAGCCCAAGAAAAGATCTTTTTCCTCCGGCCTGGGGACGGGTCACTGAGCAGCCCCACGCGGCCAGGTTGGTCTGGGGCCACCAGGACTGTCCACTGTCCAGCACTGGAGGTGGCCCCGAAATGCAGAGTGACCACTGGCCGAGACTGTCCGGCCAAAATCCTCACGGCAGCACCACGCAACCACGGCTGTCTCACAATGGACTTGGTTTCATGGAGATTAAAATTAAAATTAAAAGCCAGGAAAGAACTGTTTCTTGTGGAGACATCTCCATGGCACGGCAGGAGAGACTCCTCTCCCCAAAAGAACTGAAGAAAAACTTTTTTGAGTTGGTAAACTGGCTGAAAGTCCCAGGTTTTGCCTCTTTACGTTGTCAGCGGGAAAGAAAAAATGGTGGTGAGGGTGTGGGGAATAAACAATCCAAAGGTCTGTTCTGATTTTATAGTTATTTTATTTTTAGCTCAGTGAATAAAGACTTTTTTGTGCTTTTTAAAGTTTTGAGCCTTTTTTTGCCCTCCTCCTCCTCCTCCTAATCCAGATCTCTCAGCGGGAAATGAGCGAACAACTCCGGGGAGCGCCGGCACCAAACCCAGCCCAAAACTGCTGCCTTGGCCAAAAACTCGGATTGGTGAACCCAAACCTCTTCACGCTCTTCACCAAGAAAATGTTTAGAAAAAAGATTCCCAAATTTCCAAACCCTAAAAATCCCACAGAATTCCCACTCCCGCCCATCCCGCCTGCCCAATCCCAAATCCATTCCTTCTGGAGTTTTCCATCCCCAAATCTGGGGGTTGAATCTTGGGGGTAAAACCCCGAATTTCTGGATGTTTCCGTTCCGTGGATCCCGGTGGCCGCTGGAGTTTCCAGGAGGAGAATTCCACAGGGATGGAATTCCACAGGGATGGAATTCCACAGGGATGGAATTGCAGGGTTCAGGGGGCGCGGGTGGCCGGCGGGATTTGGGAACCCCAAGTGCCTGTAACCCCCGTTATCCTGCAAAAACCAGGCGGGATTTGGGGCATTTTGGGGATTTTTTGGATCCCTAAAACCCCGATGGATTCTCCGTTACCTCCAGGTAGGCGGTGGAGACCAAAGATGGGTCCAGCCTCTTCCTCTTGATGGAGGAAGGCTGTGGGGGAAAAAGGGGGAAAATTCCCGTTGGGAAAATTGGGATCCCAAAACCTCGGGGGACACGGGCTCGGTGTCCCCAAAAGCAGAATGATGACCCCAAAACCTCGGGGGACACGGGCTCGGTGTCCCCAAAAGCAGAATGATGACCCCAAAACCTCGGGGGACACGGACTCGGTGTCCCCAAGGCTTGGGGGACGCTCCGGGACAGCCTCACCCTGCGGTTGAACTGGACCGTGGAGTAGATGGTGACATTCTGGGGTTCCTCCCGGTGCCTGGGGTGCTCCTGCGGGGAAAAAGGGGAAATTTTGGGGTAAAAAAAGGGAAATTTTGGGATAAAACATGAGAGATTTGGGGGATAAAAAATGGGAATTTTTGGGATAAAAAATGGGAAATTTTGGGATAAAAAATGAGAGATTTGGGGGATTAAAAATGGGAAATTTTGGGATAAAAAATGAGAAAATTTGGGGATTAAAAAAATGGGAAATCTTGGGGATAAAAATTGGGAAATTTTGGGATAAAAAATTGGGAAATTTGGGGGATAAAAAATTGTAGATTTTGGAGATAAAAATTGGGAAATTTGGGGGTAAAAATGGTAGATTTGGGGGATAAAAAATGGGAAATTGTGAGGATAAAAATTGGGAAATTTCGGGATAAAAAATGGTAAATTTTGAGGATAAAACATGAGAGATTTGGGGGATAAAATATGGGAAATTTTGAGGATAAAAATTGGGAAATTTTGGGAAAAAATGGGTGATTTTGGGGATTAAAAATGGGAAATTTTAAGGATAAAAAATAAGAAATTTTGGGGATAAAAGAGGGGAAATTTTCAGAAAAAATGGGAGATTTTGGGGATTAAAAAAGGGAAATTTTGGGATAGAAATTGGGAAATTTTTGGATAAAAAATGGGAAATTTTGGGAAAAAATGGGTGATCTTGGGGATAAAAAATGGGGAATTTTGGGATTAAAAGTGGTTCCAGACCGAGGATCTCTGGGATCCCACGGGAATGTCCTACCAGCGTCCTGGGGGTGACCACGGCGTAGACGGTGGCTCCTTCCTGGGTGGCCTCACCCGGGCTGGCCTGGGGACCCAAAAACGCCGGGAATGGTTCACGGGATCCACTCGGGGTCCCCAAATTCCCACCGGGGTTCCCAGCCCTGGAGGTGTCCGAGCAGTGGCCGGACACTGAGTGACCAGGCTGGCCAGACACTGAGTGACCAGGCTGGGTGGACACCAAGTGACCAGGCTGGGTGGACACTGAGTGACCAGGCTGGCCAGACACCGAGTGACCAGGCTGGGTGGACACTGAGTGACCAGGCTGACCAGCCGGACACCGAGTGACCAGCCTGGGTGGACACTGAATGACCAGGCTGACCAGCCGGACACTGAGTGACCAGGCTGGGTGGACACCGAGTGACCAGGCTGGGCAGACACTGAGTGACCAGGCTGACCAGCCGGACACTGAGTGACCAGGCTGGGTGGACACTGAGTGACCAGGCTGACCGGCCGGACACTGAGTGACCAGGCTGGGCAGACACCGAGTGACCAGGCTGGGCAGACACCGAGTGACCAGGCTGGGTGGACACTGAGTGACCAGGCTGGGCAGCCGGACACCGAGTGACCAGGCTGACCGGTGGACACCGAGTGACCAGGCTGGGCGGACACCAAGTGACCAGGCTGACCGGCCGGACACCGAGTGACCAGGCTGGGTGGGCACCAAGTGACCAGGCTGGCCGGACACTGAGTGACCAGGCTGGGTGGACACCGAGTGACCAGGCTGGGTGGGCACCAAGTGACCAGGCTGGCCGGACACTGAGTGACCAGGCTGGGTGGACACGGAGTGACCAGGCTGGCCGGCCGGACACGGAGTGACCAGGCCGGGGTCAGCCCGGTGGCCTGGGGGGTTTGTGTGACCCCAGAGTCCCCGGTTTGGGGTG
Organism: Setophaga petechia; assembly: GCA_024362935.1. Taxonomy (NCBI): domain Eukaryota; kingdom Metazoa; phylum Chordata; class Aves; order Passeriformes; family Parulidae; genus Setophaga; species Setophaga petechia. The sequence continues at coordinate 100,628 of JANCRA010000262.1, forward strand.
GGAGGGGCACTCCCGGCACTCACGGGGTCCCGGCGCGGTTTCTTCTCTCCCACCTCGGCGTAGACGCTCAGCGCCGGCTCCGGGGGCGTCCCGGGGCTCCCTGCGGGGCCAGAATCCCAAATTTGGGGTTCCGAGGGTCAGTTTGGGGTCAGAACCCCCAAATTTGGGTTCCAAAGGTTAGTTTGGGATCAGAATTTCCAAATTTGGGTTCCAAGGGTCAGTTTGGCATCAGAATTCCCAAATTTGGGTTCCAAGGGTCAGTTTGGGATCAGAATTCCCAAATTGAGGCTCCAAGGGTCGGTTTGGGGTCAGAATTCCCAAATTGGGGTTCCAAGGGTTGGTTTGGGGTCAGAATTCCCAAACTGGGATTCCAAGGGTCAGTGTGGGGTTAGAACTCCCAAATTTGTGTTCCAAAGGTTGGTTTGGGATCAGAATTTCCAAATTGGGGTTCCAAAGGTGAGTTTGGGGTCAAAATTCCCAGATTTGGGTTCCAAAGGTTGGTTTGGGGTCAGAATTCCCAAATTTGGGTTCCAAGGGTCAGTTTGGGGTCAGAATTCCCAGATTTGGGTTCCAAGGGCCAGTTTGGGGTCAGAACTCCCAAACTGGGGTTCCAAGGGTCAGTGTGGGGTTAGAACTCCCAAATTTGGGTTCCAAGGGTTGGTTTGGGGTCAGAATTCCCAAACTGGGGTTCCAAGGGTCAACTGGGATCAGAAATCCCAAATTGGGATTCCAAGGGTCAGTTTGGGGCCAGAATCCCAAATTTGTGTTCCAAAGGTTGGTTTGGGATCAGAATTTGCAAATTGGGGTTCCAAAGGTGAGTTTGGGGTCAGAATTCCCAGATTTGGGTTCCAAAGGTTGGTTTGGGGTCAGAAATCCCAATTTTGGCTTCCAAGGGTCAGTGTGGAGTTAGAACTCCCAAATTTGGGTTCCAAAGGTTGGTTTGGGATCAGAATTCCCAAATTTGGGTTCCAAGGGCCAGTTTGGGGTCAGAATTCCCAGATTTGGGTTCCAAGGGCCAATGTGGGGTCAGAATTCCCAAACTGGAGTTCCAAAGATCAGTTTGGGGTCAGAATTCCCAAATTTGGGTTCCAAGGGTCAGTTTGGGGTCAGAATTCCCAAACTGGGGTTCCAAGGGTCAACTGGGATCAGAAATCCCAAATTGGGATTCCAAGGGTCAGTTTGGGGTCAGAATTCCAAATTTGGGGTTCCGAGGATCAGTTTGGGGTCAGAATTCCAAATTTGGGGTTCCGAGGATCAGTTTGGGGTCAGAATTCCAAATTTGGGGTTCCGAGGATCAGTTTGGGGTCAGAATTCCAAATTTGGGGTTCCGAGGATCAGTTTGGGGTCAGAATTCCAAAACAGGAGTTCCAAAGATCAGTTTTGGGTAAGAACTCCCAGATTTTGGAGTTCCAAGGGTCAGTTTGGGATCGGAATTCCCAGATTTGGGTTCCAAGGGTCGGTTTGGGGTCAGAACTCCCAGATTTTGGGGTTCCAAGGGTCGGTTTGGGGTCAGAACTCCCAGATTTGGGTTCCAAGGGTCAGTTTGGGGTCAGACCCCCCAGATTTGGGATCCCGCCCCGACATTCCGGACAAACCTTCCCGGGAGTTTTTCCTCCTCTTCCTCCAGCAGCAGCAGAAGCCCCCGAGGAGCAGGAGCAGGGTCAGGGTCAGCCCCACGGCCACCGGGGTCCAGGGCCCGAAATTCCCTGAAATCACTGGAACAGAATCCCAAAATCCTGGAACCGGGCTGGGATTTGGGATCCCTTCCCACCCAAAACATCCCAGGATTGCCCGAACTTCAAATTGATATTTTTGCCTTATATCAAATTTAAAAATGCATTAAAAAAGATTAAATATATAAAAATGCCTTTATGTTTTATATGCAAGCAAATACAGCTTTAAAAATAATATTCAGTAAGTATAAATAATAAATAATAATAAATGAGTACAATTATATATATATATATAATTGTATATATATATATGTATAAGTACATATTTTATATAAAAATAAATGTAGGTTTTATACAGATGAATGTCCATTTTTTACAGATAAATAGGAATATTATGTGAGAAAATAAGTATGGATTTATATATAAAAATAAGTATATTTTATATCTATATAAAGTATATTTATATGCAAAAATAAGTATAAATTATATATATAAATAAGTGTATTATATAAATAAGTATGTATTATATATGTAAGTATATGTTTTATATATTAATTTATTTTATATATATGATTTTTATATATGATTTATAGATATGATTTTTATATATGATTTTATATATTAATTGATTTTATATATATGATATATATATATTTTTATATATATGTAAAATATATATATATAGATTTTACATAGATTACATACACAAAAATTATGTATATTACGCACAAAAAATAAATTAGAAATTATATAATTTATGTCTGTATATGTGATTTTTACCTGATATTTTCCAACAGGTTTTTACCTAATATTTTCCATATTTTCGATTTTTACGTAATATTTTCCATATTTTCGATTTTTACGTAATATTTTCCAGCAGGTTTTTCCTAGCATTTCCCATCTAGCATTTTCCATATTTTCGATTTTTACGTAATATTTTCCAGCAGGTTTTTACCTAACATTTTCCATATTTTCGGTTTTTACCCAATATTTTCCAGCAGGTTTTTCCTAGTATTTCCCAGCTAACATTTTCCATATTTTCGATTTTTACCCAATATTTTCCAGCAGGTTTTTCCTAGTATTTCCCATCTAGCATTTTCCATATTTTCGATTTTTACCCAATATTTTCCAGCAGGTTTTTCCTAGTATTTCCCATCTAGCATTTTCAATATTTTCGATTTTTACGTCATATTTTCCAGCAGGTTTTTCCTAGTATTTCCCAGCTAACACTTCCCATATTTTCGATTTTTATGTAATATTTTC
>JANCRA010000262.1:103663-142264 GCA_024362935.1 Setophaga petechia
ATCGTGGATTTGGGGGTATTTTGGGGAATTTTGGAGAATTATTGGGGATTATTGGGAGTTCTCGGGATTCTCGGCGATTTTCGGCAATTCTCGGCAATGCTCGGCGATTCTCGTCAATTTTCGGGGATTTTCGGCAATTCTCGGGCAATTCTCGGCGATTCTCGGCGATTCTCGTCAATTCTCGGGCATTTTCGGCAATTCTCGGGCATTATCGGCAATTCTCGGGCATTATCGGCAATTCTCGTCATTTCTCGGTAGTTTTCGGGGATTCTCGGGAATTCTCGGAGATTATCGGGAATTATCGGGATTTTTATCGGGAATTATCGATAATTTTTGGTAATTTTGGGGAATTCTCGATAATTTCGGGGTTTCTCGGTAATTGCGGGGTTTCCCGGCAGTTCCGCCCCCTCCCCACAATTTCCCCCCGTTCCCCCCCCCCCCCCCCCGCTCCCCTTCCCTTCATTATCTCTTCATTAATCGCTCGGCGCTAATTGCGCTCCCCCCGGGCACGCGGCTCATTTGCATAAACCCGGATCCGGGAAAGGGGGAACGGGGGGGGGGGGGACAGAATCCTCTAAAATCCCCCCCAAAAATCCCCCCCAAAATCCTCCCCATGGGGACAGAACCCCCAAAATCCCCTCATGGGGACAAAACCCCCAAAATCCCCCCAAAAATCCCCAAAACCCCACAGAGAGCGGGGGCAGATCCAGGGGGAACAGCGGGAAAAGGGTCGGGATTTGGGGTTTGGGATTTTGGGGATTGGGGATTTGGGATCTGGGATTTTGGGATTCGGGATTGGAATCTGGGGTCGGGGATTTGGGGTTTGAGATTTGGGATTGGGGATTTTAGATTTCAGATTTAGGATCGGGGATTTGGGATTGGGGATTTTGGGGATTTTGGGATCAGGGATTTGAGATTTGGGATCTGGGATTTTGGGTTTGGGATCTGGCATTTGGAATCAGGGATTTGGGGTTGGGATTTGGGGTCTGGGATTTGAGATTTGGGATCTGGGATTTTGGGATCTGGGATCAGGGATTTCGGATTTGGGATTTTAGGTTTCAGATTGGGGATCTGAGGTTTGAGATTTGGGATCTGGGATTGGGGATTTGAGATCTGGGGTTTGAGATTTGGGATCTGGGATTTGGGATCTGGGATTTTGGATTTTGGGTCCGAGATTTAGGGTTTGGGATTTGGCATCGGGGATTTGGGATTTTAGATTTGGGATCTGGGGTTGGGGATTTCGGGGTTTGGGGATTTGGGGATTTGGGATTTGGGGTCTCCGGGTGCATCCAGAGGCGCCAGGATCTGCCCCAGCCCCTCCTGTGCCCCCACCCCAAAAGGGGCAGCGGGACCCCCGGGGTGGGAGGAAAGAGCGGGAAAAATGGGGGAAAAATGGGGGAAAATGGGAAAAAAGAGAAAAAGGGGAAAAGGGGGGGAAATGGGGGGGAAAAGGAAGAAAAAGGGAAGGGAAGGGGAAAAGGGGAAAAGGGGAAAAGGGGAGGGGAAGGGAAGGGAAGGGAAGGGAAGGGAAGGGAAGGGAAGGGAAGGGAAGGGAAGGGAAGGGAAGGGGAAGAAAAGGGAAAAGGGAAGGAGAAGGGGAAGGAGAAGGAAGGAAAGGGAAGGGAAAGGAAAAGGGAAGGAAAGGGGAAGAAAAGGGGAAGGAAGGGGAAGGAAAAGGGAAAAGGGGAAGATAAGGGGAAGAGAAGGGGAAAAGAGAAGGAAAAGGGAAGGAGAAGGGGAAGGAAAAGGGAAGGAAAAAGGAAAAGGGAAGGAGAAGAGGAAGATAAGGGGAAGGAGAAGGAAAAGGAAGGAAGGGGAACTCGGCCTTTTCCCGTTCTCTGCGGGGCCGGGACGCGCAGGGCTGGCAGCGTTGCCATGGCAACGGGCGGATTATGATCCAAATGGAATCAAAATGCGGGGGGGGCTCGGGATGGGAACGGGAAGGGAAGGAGGAAGAGGAGGAGGAGGAGGAGGGGGAAGGAAAAAACAACTTGGATTTCCACGGCCAGAGCGGCTGCGGGCGTTGCCATGGGAACGGGGGGAAAATTTCATTTTAATTTTTTTTTTCCTTTTTTTTTTTTTTTTTAATTAATTAAACGGGAATCGGGGAGGGGGAGGAGGAGCGGGATGAAGGCTCCGGGGCCGGGACCACCCCAAAGCCTCGGGGTGTCCCGTGGGAGCCGTGCCCGGGGTGATTTCACCCCCAAAATTCACATTTTCCCCAAAAAATTCACATTTTCCCCCCCTAAATTCACATTTTCCCCCCCAAAATTCACATTTTCCCCCCAAAATTCACATTTTCCCCTCAAAAATTCACATTTTCCCCCCTAAATTCACATTTCCCCCAAAAATTCACATTTTCCCCCCAAAAATTCACATTTTACCCCCAAAAAATTTCACATTTTCCCCCCAAAAATTCACATTTTCCCAAAAAAAAAATCACATTTTCCCCCCCAAAATTCACATTTTCCCCAAAAAATTCACATTTTCCCCCCCAAAATTCACATTTTCCTCCCAAAATTCACATTTTCCCCCCAAAAATTCACATTTTCCCCCCAAAATTCACATTTTCCTCCTTTTCCCACATGGATTTTCCCAGTTTCAGTTTTCCCCCCTTTTTTTAGGTGAATTTTCCAAAAATTCCACTTTTCCCCTCCTTCCCCACGTGGATTTTCCCAAGTTTCACTTTTCCTCCCCCCTGCTGGGTGGATTTTCCCCAAATTCCACATTTTTCCTCCCAAAATCCACATTTCTTCCCCTTCCCCAGTTGGATTTTTTCCCCAATTCCACTTTTCCCCTCCCTTCCCAACGTGGATTTTCCCCAAAATTCCCATTTTTTTCCCCTTTTTTCCCCCATTTGGGGCTGGAATTGGGAACATCCCGGAGCTGGGGCCACTTTTGGGGCCCCTTTTTGCTCCTCCTTTCCCCATTTCGGTGAAATTTTATTTAAAAAAAAAAAAAAGGAAATTCCGAGCGGATTTGATGGAAAAAAGGGAATTTGGGACGGGCGGATTTTTGGGGCGGTTTTGGGGTTTTTAGGGGGATTTGGGGGAGAGGAGCGGGGAGGGAAACTGAGGCGCGGAAATTCCGTTTATTCCGTGGAAAGCGGCGATTCCCATCGCGGGGAAAAAATCAGAAATGATCCCAAAAAAATCAGAAATTATCCCAAAAATCAGAATTTATCCCAAAATGAGAAAGGATCCCCCAAAGGGCCGGGGAGCACGGGGTTAAAATCTCGGCGGTTTTGCCTCTCCGCGCCTTTCCAGAGGAGCCTTGGCAGGAAATTCCTCAAATTCCAGGAGGGTTCGATCATCGCGGCCCGACCGCAGCCGGGGGAGCGGCAGGGACATCCCAAAAAAACCCGAATTTTCCCTCAAAAAACCCGAATTTCACCCCAAAAAAACCCCGAATTCCACCCCAAAAAACCCCGAATTCCACCCCAAAAACCCCTCGAATTTCCCTCAAAAACCCCCGAATTCCACCCCAAAAAACCCCCGAATTCCACCCCAAAAAACCCCCGAATTCCACCCCAAAAAAACCCCGAATTCCACCCCAAAAAAACCCCGAATTCCATCCCAAAAAAACCCGAATTCCACCCCAAAAAACCCCGAATTCCACCCCAAAAATCCCCTTGAATCTCCCCAAAAAAATCCAGAATCTCATCCCAAAAAAGTCCAGAATTGCCCCTAAAAAAATCCGGAATTCCACCCTAAAAAACCTCGAATCTCCCTCAAAAAAAACCCGAATTTTACCCCAAAAACCCCCTCCAATCTCCCCCCAAAAAATCCAGAATCTCATCCCAAAAAAGTCCAGAATTCCCCCTAAAAAAATCCCGAATTCCACCCTAAAAAAGACCCCTGAATCTCCTCCAAAAACCCAGAATTTCCACCCAAAAAAATCCAGAATCTCATCCTTAAAAAATCCAGAATCTCTCCCCGTAAAAAACCCCGAATCTCCTGCGAAAAAAACCCCGAATTTCACCAAAAAACCCCGAATTCCACCCCAAAAACCCCCTCCAATCTCTCCCAAAAAAATTCCAGAATCTCATCCCAAAAAACTCCAGAATTCCCCTTAAAAAAATCCGGAATTCCACCCTAAAAAACCCCGAATCTCCCTCAAAAAAAACCCGAATTTCACCCAAAAACCCCCTCCAATCTCCCCCCAAAAAATCCAGAATCTCATCCCAAAAAAGTCCAGAATTCCCCCTAAAAAATCCCGAATTCCACCCTAAAAAACACCCCTGAATTTCCTCCAAAAACCCAGAATTTCCACCAAAAAATTCCAGAATCTCATTCTTAAAAATCCAGAATCTCCCCCAGTAAAAAACCCCGAATCTCCCGCGAAAAAAAACCCCGAATTCCACCCCAAAAAACCCCGAATTCCACCCCAAAAACCCCCGAATTCCACCCCAAAAACCCCCTCCAATCTCCCCCCAAAAAATCCAGAATCTCATCCCAAAAAAGTCCAGAATTCCCCCTAAAAAAATCCGGAATTCCACCCTAAAAAACCCCGAATTCCACCCCAAAAACCCCCTCGAATCTCCCCCAAAAACCCCAGAATTTCCACCAAAAAATCCAGAATCTCATCCCAAAAAAGTCCAGAATTCCCCCTAAAAAAATCCGGAATTCCACCCTAAAAAACACCCCTGAATCTCCTCCAAAAACCCAGAATTTCCACCCAAAAAAATCCAGAATCTCATTCTTAAAAAATCCAGAATCTCCCCCTGTAAAAAACCCCGAATCTCCCGCGAAAAAAAAAACCCGAATTTCACCCAAAAAACCCCGAATTCCACCCCAAAACCCCCCTCGAATCTCCCCCAAAAAATCCAGAATCTCATCCCAAAAAAGTCCAGAATTCCCCTTAAAAAAATCCCGAATTCCACCCCAAAAAACCCCGAATCTCCCTCAAAAAAACCCGAATTTCACCCCAAAAAAACCCCGAATTCCACCCCAAAAACCCCCTCCAATCTCCCCCCAAAAAAATCCAGAATCTCATCCCAAAAAAGTCCAGAATTCCCCCTAAAAAATCCCGAATTCCACCCTAAAAAAACCCGCAAATATCCTCCAAAAAAGTCCAGAATTTCCACCAAAAAAATTCCACAATCTCATTCTTAAAAAATCCAGAATATCCCCCCATAAAAAAACCCCGAATCTCCCACGAAAAAAAACCCGAATTCCACCCCAAAAACCCCGAATTCCGCCCCAAAAACCCCCTCCAATCTCCCCCCAAAAAATTCCAGAATCTCATCCCAAAAAAGTCCAGAATTCCCCCTAAAAATTCCTGAATTGCACCCTAAAAAAATCGCGATTTCTCCCCCCCCAAAATCCCAAATTTGCGCCCCAAAAAACCCCAAGAAGATCCCCAAAAAAACCCAAAAAACCAGGAAAATCCCAAAATTCCTGAATTCCCCACGGGGGGATCGACGCCCCCAAAACCCCCCCGGACACCCCAAAACCTGGAGCTGACCCCCCAAAATGAGCCCCTGAGAGGCCCCAGGGACCCCTCCCCAAATCTGAGCCCCCCAAATCCCCCTGAACCCCCAAAATCCCACCTGAGCCCCCAGGGACCCCTCCCCAAATCAGAGCCCCCAAAATCCACCTGAGCCCCCCAAAATCTCACCTGACCCCCCAATCTGAGCCCCCAGAGACCCCCTCCCCAAACCAGAGCCCCCAAATCCTCCTGAGCCCCCCAAAATCCGCCCTGTCCCCCCCCAGACTGAGCCCCCAGGGACCCCTCCCCAAATCAGAGCCCCCAAATCCTCCTGAAACCCCCAAAATCCCACCCGAACCCCCCAATCTGAGCCCCCAGAGGCTTTAGGGACCCCTCCCCAAATCTGAGCCCCCAAACTCCCCCTGAACCCCCCCAAAATCCCACCCGAACCCCACCTGAACCCCCTCCCCAAATCTGAGCCCCCAAATCCTCCTGAGCCCCCCAAAATCCCACCCAAACCCCCAGGGACCCCTCCCCCAAATCAGAGCCCCCCAAAATCCCTCTGAGCCCCCCAAAACTTCCCCAAAATCCCACCCGAACCCCCCAGTCTGAGCCCCCAGAGGCTCCAGGGACCCCTCCCCAAATCAGGGCCCCCCAAATCCTCCTGAACACCCCAAAATCCCACCCAAACCCCACCTGAACCCCCTCCCCAAATCAGGGCCCCCAAACTCCCTTGAGCCCCCCAAAATCCCACCCGAACCCCCAGGGACCCCTCCCCAAATCAGGGCCCCCAAATCCTCCTGATCCCCCCAAAATCCCCCCCAAACCCCCAATCTGAGCCCCCAGAGACCCCTCCCCAAATCTGAGCCCCCAAACTCCCCCAAAACCCCCCAAAACCTCCCCAAAATCCCACCCGAACCCCCCAAAACCGAGCCCCCCAGAGGCTTTAGGGCCCCCTCCCCAAATCCGAGCCCCCAAATCCTCCTGACCCCCCCAAAATCCCACCCGAACCCCCCAGGGACCCCTCCCCAAATCACAGCCCCCAAATCCGCCCTGTTCCCCCCAATCTGAGCCCCCCAGAAGCTCCAGGGACCCCTCCCCAAATCACAGCCCCCAAACTCTCCCAAAACCTCCCAAAATCCCCCCCAAACCCCCAATCTGAGCCCCCAGAGACCCCTCCCCAAATCAGGGCCCCCAAACTCCCTCGAGCCCCCCTAAAACCTCCCCAAAATCCCACCTGAACCCCCCAGAGACCCCTCCCCAAACCAGAGCCCCCAAATCCTCCTGAGCCCCCCCAGAATCCCACCCGAACCCCCAGAGACCCCTCCCCAAATCTGAGCCCCCAAATCCCCCTGAGCCCCCCCAAAATCCCACCTGAGCCCCCCAAAACCTCCCCAAAATCCACCCGAACCCCCCAGGGACCCCTCCCCAAATCAGAACCCCCCAAAATCCCTCTGACCCCCCCAAAACTTCCCCAAAATCCCACCCGAACCCTCCAGTCTGAGCCCCCAGAGGCTTTAGGGACCCCTCCCCAAATCAGGGCCCCCAAACTCCCCCTGAACACCCCAAAATCCCCCCCAAACCCCCAATCTGAGCCCCCAGAGGCTCCAGGGACCCCCTCCCCAAATCAGGGCCCCCAAATCCTCCTGAGCCCCCCAAAATCCCCCCCCAAACCCCCAATCTGAGCCCCCAGAGACCCCTCCCCAAATCAGGGCCCCCAAATCCTCCTGACCCCCAAAACCTCCCCAAAATCCCACCTGAACCCCCCAAAAAACGGCTCCGACTCCCCCAAACCGAGACCCCCAGAAGCTCCAGGGACCCCTCCCCAAATCCGAGCCCCCAAATCCCCCCTGACCCCACAAAACCCCGGACCTGACCCCCCCAAAATCGGCTCTGACCCCCCAAAATCGGCTCTGACCCCCCAAAATCCCCCCCTGCCCCCCGATCCGCGCCCCCCCCGCCCACGGTTGGCGCGGGGGTTCGTTAATTAGCGCAGGGACAATGTCTAATTAATGTCTAATTAATGCCTAATTAGGACTTTTGTTTGTTTGCTCGGCCCGCGGGTTGGGGGGGGGAGGATTTTTTTTGGGGGGAAGATTCGGGGGGGATAAAAAGGAAAATAAAAAATCCCGAATTTAGCGAGAGGGAAATGGGGGAGGAAATGGTAAAAAAATGGGAAAAAATGGGGGAGAAAATGGGAAAAAAAATGGGAAAAAAAATGGGGGGGAAATGGGAAAAAAACGGGAAAAAAATGGGGGGGGAAATGGGAAAAAAATGGGGAAAAAAATGGGGGAAATGGGGAAAAATGGGGGGAAATGGGAAAAAACGGGAAAAAAATGGGAAAAAATGGGGGGAAAATGGGAAAAAATGGGGAAAAAAATGGGAAAAAAATGGGGGGAAATGGGAAAAAATGGGGGAAAATGGGGGGAAATGGGAAAAAATGGGAAAAATAATGGGGGGGAAATGGGAAAAAATGGGAAAAAAAGAAGTTAAAAAATGGGAAAAAAGCGCTGGAATGGTTCCCCCCCCTGCCCGGAGCTGCGGCCTCGTTAGCAGATGTCTTAATGAGACATCGTTAATTAACGGAATTAACGGGCCCGGGAGAGGCGCCCGGCCCCGGGAGGGAGAGCGGCCGTGCCTGAGGTTAACCCGGGATAACCCACCCGTGCCTCTGGTTAACCTGGGATAACTCACCCGTGCCTGAGGTTAACCCGGGATAACCCACCCGTGCTCAGGTTAACCCGGGATAACTCACCCGTGCCTGAGGTTAACCCGGGATAACCCACCCGTGCCTCTGGTTAACCCGGGATAACTCACCCGTGCCTGAGGTTAACCCGGGATAACCCACCCGTGCCTGAGGTTAACCCGGGATAACCCACCTGTGCCTCTGGTTAACCCGGGATAACCCACCCGTGCCTGAGGTTAACCTGGGATAACTCACCCGTGCCTCAGGTTAACCCGGGATAACTCACCCCGTGCCTCTGGTTAACCCGGGATAACTCACCCCGTGCCTCTGGTTAACCCGGGATAACCCACCCGTGCCTCTGGTTAACCCGGGATAACCCACCCGTGCCTGAGGTTAACCCGGGATAACTCACCCGTGCCTCTGGTTAACCCGGGATAACCCACCCGTGCCTGAGGTTAACCCAGGATAACTCACCCGTGCCTCTGGTTAACCCGGGATAACTCACCCGTGCCTGAGGTTAACCCGGGATAACCCACCCGTGCCTGAGTTTAAACCCGGGATAACCAACCCGTGCTCAGGTTAACCCGGGATAACCAACCCGTGCCTCTGGTTAACCCGGGATAACTCACCCGTGCCTCTGGTTAACCCGGGATAACCCACCCGTGCTCAGGTTAACCCGGGATAACCCACCCGTGCCTCTGGTTAACCCGGGATAACTCACCCGTGCCTCTGGTTAACCCGGGATAACCCACCCGTGCTCAGGTTAACCTGGGATAACTCACCCGTGCTCAGGTTAACCCGGATAACCCACCCGTGCCTCTGGTTAACCCGAGATAACTCAGACAACCCAGGGACAGGGACAGGGGACACCGGGGATGGTGGCGTGGCAGGGACAGGGACAGGAGACATGAACGGGGTCAGGGGACAGGGATGGGGACACAGGGACAGGGACGGTGGCAGTGCCAGCTCTCGGTGGCACGGCAGGGACAGGGACACAGAGACAGGGACACAGGGACAGGGACACAGGGACAGTGACAGTGGCAGTGCCAGCTCTTGGGGCCATGGCAGGGACAGGGACACAGGGACAGTGGCAGTGCCAGCTCTCGGTGACATGGCAGGGATGGTGACATTGGCAGTGCCAGCTCTCGGTGACATGGCAGGGATGGTGACAATGGCAGTGACATTGGCAGTGCCAGCTCTCGGTGGCAGGGACAGGGATGGTGACAATGGCAGTGACAGTGGTAGTGCCAGCTCTCGGGGCCATGGCAGAGACAGGGATGGTGACAGTGACAATGACGGTGACATTGGCAGTGCCAGCTCTCGGGGCCATGGCAGGGACAGTGACGGTGACATTGGCAGTGCCAGCTCTCGGTGACAGGGATGGTGACATTGACAGTGCCATTGGCAGTGCCAGCTCTCGGTGACAGGGATGGTGACAGTGACAGTGGCAGTGGCAGTGCCAGCTCTCGGTGACAGGGATGGTGACAGGGATGGTGACATTGGCAGTGCCAGCTCTCGGTGACATGGCAGGGATGGGGACACAGTGCCAGTGGCAGTGCCAGCTCTCGGTGGCAGGGACAGGGATGGTGACACAGTGACATTGGCAGTGCCAGCTCTCGGGGCCGTCGCCGTGCGGGGGTTGGGGCCGGGCCCGCAATTAACGGGGAATTAACGAGGGCCGGGGTTTAATTACTGCGGGATTAGAGCGGGGATTGGGGCCGGGGTGGGGCCGGGGACACCGGGGGGGACACCGGGGGGGACACCGGGGGGGGGACACCGGGGGGACACCGGGGGGGCAGACCCAGTGTCTCACTGCCGGGGTCTCCAGCTCGGGACCCCTCCCCATCCCATGGGTCCCGTGGATCCCATAAACCCCTGGATCCCATAAACCCCATGGATCCCATAACCCCATCAATCCACCCCATGGATCCCATAAACCCATCGATCCACCCCATGGATCCCATAACCCCATCAATCCCAGCCCATGGATCCCACGGATCCCACCCCAGCCAATCCCATCAATCCACCCCATGGATCCCATAAACCCATCGATCCATCCCATGGATCCCATCAATCCCATAAACCCCATCAATCCATCCCATGGATCCCATAAACCCCTGGATCCCATAAACCCCATCAATCATCCCATGGATCCCATCAATCCCATAACCCATCAGTCCATCCCATGGATCCCATCAATCCCATAAACCCCATTGATCCATCCCATGGATCCCATAACCCCATCAATCCCAGCCCATGGATCCCACGGATCCCACCCCAGCCAATCCCATCAATCCATGCCATGGATCCCATCAATCCCATGGGTCCCATGGATCCCATAAACCCCATCAATCCCATGCCATGGATCCCACCCCATCAATCCCATAAATCCCAGAAATCCCATGGGTCCCAGAAATCCCATGGATCCCATCCCATGGATCCCATAAATCCCATCCCATCAATCCCATGGGTCCCATAAATCCCATCCCATGGATCCTGTGGATCCCATGGGTCCCATAAATCCCATGGATCCCATAAATCCCATCAATCCCATAAATCTCATCCCATGGGTCCCATCAATCCCATCCCATGGATCCCACGGATCCCACCCCATCCCATCCCATGGATCCCAGAAATCCCATGGGTCCCATAAATCCCATGGATCCCAGAAATCCCATCCCATGGATCCCATCAACCCCATCAATCCCATCCCATGGATCCCATAAATCCCATAAATTCCATAAATCCCATCCCATCAATCCCACGGGTCCAATAAATCCCATGGATCCCATCAATCCCATCCCATGGATCCCACCCCATCAATCCCAGAAATCCCAGAAATCCCAGAAATCCCATGGGTCCCAGAAATCCCATGGATCCCATGGGGACAGAGGGACAGAGGGGACAGAGGGGACAGCAGTGACAATGGGGACAGAGGGACAGAGGGACAGAGGGGACAGAGGGGACAGCAGTGACAATGGGGACAGAGGGACAGAGGGGACAGAGGGACAGAGGGACAGAGGGACAGAGGGACAGAGGGACAGAGGGGACAGCAGTGACAATGGGGACAGAGGGACAGAGGGACAGAGGGACAGCAGTGACAATGGGGACAGAGGGACAGGGGGACAGAGGGGACAGAGGGACAGAGGGACAGAAGGGACAGGGGGGACAGAGGGACAGCAGCGACCCCGGCTCCTGCCCTGGCCTCTCCAAAAACCCAAATCCTCTTTTCTTCCCCGCAGAAAGGAAAATCCCAACCCGGGCAAGAGCTTTTCTATTTCATTATTTCATTTTTGTTTTTTTAGAACTCTCCTCCCTCCTCCTCGCCTGTTTTGGGTTTGGTTTTTATTTATTTGATTTTTTTATTTGATTATTATTTCGTTTTTTTTTTTTTTTTTAGAACTCTCCTCCCTCCTCCTCGCCTGTTTTGGGGCGGATTTTATTTATTTAATTTTTTTTTTCTTTTTTTGTGTTTCGCATAAAAATAGCAGCGAGCAGCTCGGGAAGAGAAGGGAAGAGGGGAGAGGCTTTGAATTGAAAGCCGGGAGGAGAGGGGAGAGGAGGACGGAGAGATGGAATAAGGAGGGAGGGAAAAAAGGATAAAAATGAGGGGAAAAAGGGGGGAAATGGGAAAAAAGGGGGAAATTGGGAAAAAAGGGGTGAAATTGAGGGGGGGAAATGGGAAAAAAGGGGTGAAATTGAGGGGGGGGAATGGGGAAAAATGGGGGGAAAATGGGAAAGATGGGGGGAAGAAAATGGGGAAAATTGGAAAAAATGGGAAAAAAGGGGGAGAAAATGGAGAAATAAGGAAAAAAGGGGTAAAGGGCCAGCAATGGGGACAGAGGGACATTGCCATGGCAGGTTTGGGGACAGGGGGACATTGCTGTGATGGGTTTGGGGACAGGGGGACATTGCCATGGTGGGTTTGGGGACAGGGGGACATTGCCATGGTGGGTTTGGGGACAGGGGGACAATGCTGTGATGGGTTTGGGGACAGGGGGACATTGCTGTGATGGGTTTGGGGACAGGGGGACATTCCCGCGGGCACAGGCAGGGAGGGCACCATGGGGACAAGGAGAGGGGACACAGCGACACGAGGGGGGCACAGCGGCAAAGGGGACACGGTGACAAGGAGGGACACGGGGGGGACGCGGGTGACAAGGAGGGACACGGTGACAAGGAGGGACACGGGGGGGGCACAGCGGCAAAGGGGACACGGTGACAAGGAGGGACACGAGGGGGACACGGTGACAAGGAGGGACACGGGGGGGGACACGGTGACAAGGAGGGACGCGGTGACAAGGAGGGACACGGGGGGGACACGGTGGCAAGGAGGGACACGAGGGGGACACGGTGACAAGGAGGGACGCGGTGACAAGGAGGGACACGAGGGGGGCACGGTGACAAGGAGGGACACGAGGGGGACGCGGTGACGCGGCCGGGGCTCGGTGGCGACACGGAGGGGACCCAGCAGCGAGCCCGGCGCCACCTCGTGCCTGTGCCCGCGGCCACCGCTGTCACCTCCGCGCGGCGTCACCTCGGCCGCGCCACAGAAGCCTCGCGGCGCCGTCGCCGGAGAGAACCAGGCCGTGCCACCCCCGGGCCACCCCCGTGCCACCCCCGTGCCACCCCCGGGCCACCCCCGGGCCACCCCCGTGCCGCCCCCGCAGCGGTGGCACCGCCACCTCCCCGCCCCATCCCGGGCCCTGCCGGGGGAGCAGGGACGGGGAGGGTGACAGGAGGTGGCTCCGGCTGTGACAATCGCCACCAGCCCCCGCCGGCCGTGACAGGTCTGGCACCGCGGCTGGCACTGCGGGGAGGTGGCACCGGGAGGTGGCACCGGGGGGAGGTGGCACTGGGGGGGTGGCACTGGCACTGCAGGGACCCAGCGCTGGCGTTTCGGGGTTGGGGACAACGTGTGGGGACACCGGGATGGTGGCACCCAAATCCCAAAGCATCCCGGGCTGGGCCGGTGCCATCCCGGTGCCCGTTTTCCCCCAAAATCCCGGTGCCATCCCGGTGCCCATTTTTCCCTCGATCTCCCCCAAAATCCCGGTGCCCTCCTGGTGCTCATTTTCCCCAAAATCCCGGTATCATCCCGGTGCCCGTTTTCCCCTGGATCTCCCCCAAAATCCGGGGTAATTCTCAGCTGGGCTGGTGCCATCCCAGTACCTGTTTTTCCCTGGATCTCCCCCAAAATCTGGCCCACCCCCGGCCATCCCGGTCCCCCCCGGTTCCATCCCGGTCCCTCCCGGTCCCCCCCGGTCCCTCCCCGTTCCCCCCGGTGCCCGAGGCTCCGGGTCCCCCCCGCCGCTCCCTCCCCCGTTCCCCGCTCTGATTTTCCTCCTCCTCGCCCTCCCTCTCCCTCTCCCTCTTTGATCTCCCGCTCCGTTCCCGCTTTTCCTTCATCTTCCCCCAAAATCCCCGCGGCCTCGGGGCGGGGGCTGGCACCGGGGCTGGCACCGGGGGTGGCACCGGGGCTCCCCGGGCTGCCCGCAGCGCTGGCTGTCCCCAAAAACCCGCGCGGGGCTGGCGGGGCCGCGTCCCGGGGTTATTCCCGGGATTTGGGGTTGTTTTATCCCGGGGATCCCTGGATTCCCCATCCCGGGGATCCCTGGATTCCCCATCCCGGGATTTGGGGTTTTTTATCCCGAGGATCTCTGGATTCCCCATCCCAGGGATTTGGGGTTCTTTTATCCCGGGGTTCCCTGGATTCCCCATCCCGGAGTTCCTTGGATTCCCCATCCTGGGAATTTGGGGGTGCCCGATCCCGGGGATCCCTGGATTCCCCATCCCGGATTTGGGGTTTTTTATCCCGAGGATCCCTGGATTCCCCATCCCGGGAATTTGGGGTTTTTTTATCCCGAGGTTCCCTGGATTCCCCATCCCGGGAATTTGGGGTTTTTTATCCCGGGGATCCCTGCATTCCTCATCCCAGGGATTTTGTGGTTTTTTATCCCGAGGATCCCTGGATTCCCCATCCCGGGATTTTGGGGGTTTTTATCCCGAGGATCCCTGCATTCCCCATCCCAGGGATCCTGGGAGCAGATCACCCCCAAACGTGGATTTTGGGGATTTTTTTGGGGATTTTTTGGGGATGTTTGGACCCGCCTGGGGGTTTTATTTTCGGGATGAAAAGCGGGAGCCCGTGGATTTTGGGGATTCCGAAGGAGAGCAGCGGGACGGGGACCCCGGGCTGTGCCGTTCCGTTCCGTTCCGTGCCACATTCCAGGATAAAAACCCCGGGATGGCAGCCGGGAGAGGCGGGGGGGTGGCGCTGCCCCGTCCGCGCTCCAGGGCACGGCGACATCCCGAGCCCTCGCTGTCCCTGTCCCTGTCCCCTGTCCCTGTCCCCGTTCCCGTCACATCCCGCTCGATGCCCGCGGGCCGCGTGACCCCGGGATCGATCCCGAACAGCCGGGAACAGCGGGAACAGCGGGATCGGGATCGGGATCGGGATCGGGATTGGGAGCGGGAACGGGAACGGGAACGGGATCGGGATCGGGAGCGGGATCGGGATCGGGAGCGGGATCGGGAGCGGGATCGGGATCGGGATCGGGATCGGGAGCGGGATCGGGAGCGGGGGAGCGGGAGCGGGATCGGCGGGGCCCGGGCTGGGGGCGTTCGGGGGGTCGTGGGGAGCCCCGGGGGATCCTGAGCAGCTCCAGGGATCTCAGGGGGATCTCGGGAGGATCCTGGGGGGATCTCAGGGGATCCCAGGAGGATCCTTGGGAGAATCTCGGGGGGATCTCGGGGTATTCCGGGATGGCGGCACACGCCGTGCCGCGGTGCCGGGCGCTGCGCGGTGACCGTGGCCCCGTGTCCCATGGTGGCCCCGTGTCCCCGGTGACGGTGGCCCCGTGTCCCCCGGTGACCGTGGCGCTGTGGCCGCAGCGGTGCAGACGCGTTTCGTGGAGGAGCCCGAGGACCAGACGGTGGTGGCCGGGCAGAGAATCGTCCTGTCCTGCGTGGTGCTCAACTACTCCGGCATCGTGCAATGGACCAAGGACGGGCTGGCCCTGGGCATGGGGCAGGGCCTGAAAGGTGCCCGGGGACAGGGGGGACACCGGGGGTGACACCGGGACAGGAGGGGTGGCCCTGGGGGTGACACTGGCTGGGGAAGGATGGCCCTGGGGGTGACACCCATGGGGCAGGGGGCTGAAGGGTACCTGGGAAAGGGGGGGTGGCTCTGGGGGTGTCCCTGTGTGACTTCCCAGGGCTGTCCCCACAGCCTGGGATTGGGGTGTCCCTGTGGGATCGGGGTGTCCCGTGTCTTATCAAGGGATCCGGGTGTCCCTGTGGGATTGGGGGTGTCCCTGTAGGACTGGGGTGTCCCTGTGGGATCGAGGTGTCCCTGTGGGATCAGGGTGTCCCTGTGTTATTGGGGTGTCCCTGTGGGATGTGGCTGTCCCTGTGTGACGTGGCTGTCCCTGTGGGATCGGGGGTGACCCCATGCTGTCCCCTCCCCAGCGTGGCCCCGGTACCGCATCGTGGGCACGGCGGACTCGGGCCAGTACAACCTGGAGATCCGCGACGCCGAGCTCTCCGATGACGCCGTCTACGAGTGCCAGGCCACCGAGGCCGCGCTGCGCTCCGCGCCGCGCCCCGCCTCACCGTGCTCAGTGAGCGCCGCCCCGCGGCCCCGGCGTGCCCAGTGTCACACACCCTCCCCAGTGTCCCCAGTGTCCCCAGTGTCACACACCGTGCCCAGTGTCCCCAGTGTCCCCAGTGTCACACACCCTCCCCAGTGTCACACACCGTGCCCAGCGTCCCCAGTGTCACACACCGTGCCCAGTGTCCCCAGTGTCACACACCGTGCCCAGCGTCCCCAGTGTCACACACCGTGCCCAGTGTCCCCAGTGTCACACACTGTCCCCAGTGTCCCCAGTGTCACACACCGTCCCCAGTGTCCCCAGCGTCCCCAGCGTCACACAACCCGTCCCCAGTGTCACACACCCTCCCCAGTGTCCCCAGTGTCACACACTGTCCCCAGTGTCACACACCGTCCCCAGTGTCCCCAGTGTCACACACCCTCCCCAGTGTCACACACACCGTCCCCAGTGCCCCACATGGTCCCCCATGTCCCACCCTGTGTCCTTCAGGGCCTCTCAGGTCCACACACTGTCCCCAGTGTCCTCTTCCCCTTCCCAGTGTCCCCTCATGTCCCTTTCCCCATTCCCGGTGTCCCCTCCCCATTTTGATGTGTCCCTATTCCCAGTGTCCCCTCCCCATTTTGATGTGTCCCCATTCCCTGTCCCCTCATCATTCCCAGTGTCCCTTTCCCAGTGTCCCCTCAGCATTCCCCGTGCCCTACACAGTCCCTGATGTCCCTTTCCCCATTCCCTGTGTCCCCTTCCCATTCCCGGTGTCCCCTCCCCATTTTGATGTGTCCCTGTTCCCGGTGTCCCCTCCCCATTCCCTGTGTCCCCATTCCCGGTGTCCCCTCCCCATTCCCTGTGTCCCCATTCCCGGTGTCCCCATTCCCTGTCCCCTCATCATTCCCTGTGTCCCCATTCCTGGTGTCCCCTCCCCATTTTGATGTGTCCCCATTCCCGGTGTCCCCTCCCCATTCCCGGTGTCCCCATTCCCTGTCCCCTCATCATTCCCTGTGTCCCCATTCCCGGTGTCCCCTCCCCATTCCCTGTGTCCCCATTCCTGGTGTCCCCATTCCCTGTCCCCTCCTCATTCTCTGTGTCCCCATTCCCGGTGTCCCCATTCCCTGTCCCCTCATCATTCCCTGTGTCCCTGCCCATCCCCAGTGTCCCAGGGTGTCCCTCCCGAGCCGCTGTCCCCTCTGTCCCCCGCAGTCCCCCCCGAGGACCCCACGATCGACGGCGCCCCCGAGATCCTGCTGAGGGCGGGGACCCCCTACAACCTGACGTGCCGGGCCCGCAGCGCCAAACCCGCGGCCACGCTGGCCTGGTTCCGCGACGGGCTGCAGCAGGACGGGGCTGTCACCAGCACGGTATGGCCGTCACCACAACTGTCACCAGAAATGTCACCAGAACTGTCACCCCGTGTCCCCTGTCCCCTCGGTGTCCCCTGTCCCACTGTCACCACGCTGGCCTGGTTCTGCAATGGCTGCAGCAGGACGGGGCTGTCACCAGCACGGTATGGCCACCACCACAACTGTCACCCTGTGTCCCCTGTCCCATCTGTGCCCCCTGTCCCACTGTCACCACGCTGGCCTGGTTCCGCGACGGGCTGCAGCAGGACGGGGCTGTCACCAGCACGGTATGGCCACCACCACAACTGTCACCACAACTGTCACCACAACTGTCACCACAACTGTCACCCTGTGTCCCATCTGTGCCCCCTGTCCCACTGTCACCACGCTGGCCTGGTTCTGCAATGGCTGCAGCAGGACGGGGCTGTCACCAGCACGGTATGGCCGTCACCTCTTGGTGTCCCCAGAACTGTCACTCTGTGTCCCCTCTGTGCCCCCTGTCCCACTGTCACCATGCTGGCCTGGTTCCGCGACGGGCTGCAGCAGGACGGGGCTGTCACCAGCACGGTATGGCTGTCACCACAACTGTCACCAGAACTGTCACCCTATGTCCCCTCTGTCCCATTTGTGCCCCCTGTCCCACTGTCACCACGCTGGCCTGGTTCCGCGACGGGCTGCAGCAGGACGGGGCTGTCACCAGCACGGTATGGCCGTCACCAGAATTGTCACCCTGTGTCCCCTGTCCCATCTGTGCCCCCTGTCCCACTGTCACCACGCTGGCCTGGTTCTGCGACGGGCTGCAGCAGGACGGGGCTGTCACCAGCACGGTATGGCCACCACCTCTTGGTGTCACCACAACTGTCACCCTGTGCCCTCTGTCCCATCTGTGCCCCCTGTCCCACTGTCACCACGCTGGCCTGGTTCCGTGATGGCTGCAGCAGGACGGGGCTGTCACCAGCACGGTATGGCCACCACCACAGCTGTCACCACAACTGTCACCACAACTGTCACCCTGTGTCCCATCTGTGCCCCCTGTCCCACTGTCACCACGCTGGCCTGGTTCTGCGACGGGCTGCAGCAGGACGGGGCTGTCACCAGCACGGTATGGCCGTAACCAGAACTGTCACCACAACTGTCACCCTGTGTCCCCTCTGTGCCCCCTGTCCCACTGTCACCACGCTGGCCTGGTTCTGCAATGGCTGCAGCAGGACGGGGCTGTCACCAGCACGGTATGGCTGGCACCAGAACTGTCACCCTGTGTCCCCTGTCCCCTCTGTGCCCCCTGTCCCACTGTCACCACGCTGGCCTGGTTCCGCGACAGGCTGCAGCAGGACGGGGCTGTCACCAGCACGGGCTGGGGACACTGCAGCGTGGTGGCCGTCCCCTCCTGGTGTCCCCAGCCTGGCTGCAGCCATCCTGTGTCCCTGTGTCCCTGTGTCCCTGTGTCCCTGTGTCCCCGTGTCCCCAGCCCGACTGGAGCTGTGCCTGTGTCCCCATGTCCCCATGTCCCCGTGTCCCCTCAGGAGCTGTCTCCATGTCCCCATGTCACCCTGTCCCCATGTCCCCGTGTCCCCTCAGGAGCTTCTGGCCGACGGGAAGCGCGAGAGCACCACGAGCCTGCTGCCCATCACCCCCTCGGAGCTGGACATCGGCCGTGTCTTCTCCTGCCGCAGCTCCAACGAGGCCGTGCCCGGGGGCAAGGAGAGCTCCGTGCGCCTCAACGTGCACCGTGGGTGACACTGGGGACACTGGGGACACCAGGGGGACACTGGGGACATGGGGACAGGGACACAGGGACATGGGGACACAGGGACACGGGGACAGGGACAGGGAGAGCTTCTCCTGCTGCAGCTCCAACGAGGCCGTGCCGGGGGGCAAGGAGAGCTCTGTCCGGCTCAATGTCCACCGTGGGTGACACCGGGGACATGGGGACACTGGGGATACTGGGGACATGGGGACAGGGACAGGGACATGGGGACACAGGGACAGGGACAGGGACAGGGAGAGCTTCTCCTGCCACAGCTCCAACGAGGCCGTGCCCGGGGGCAAGGAGAGCTCCGTGCGCCTCAACGTGCACCGTGGGTGACGCTGGGGACATTTGGGACATGGGGACATAGGGACAGGGACACAGGGACACTGGGGATACTGGAGACACCAGGGGTGGGGACGTGGATGGGGATTTGAGGGCATTTTGGGGCATTTTTGGGGTGTCGTGGGTGGGAGCAGAGTCTGTGGGTGGGATTTGCTGGAGAGAGGCAGAGGAGGAGGAGGAGGAGGAGGAGGAGGAGGAAGAGGAGGAGGAAGAGGAGGAGGAGGCAGGGCCGGGACTCAGTGGCCAACACCGACCTCCGGTGGCTGCTGCGGGAAGGGGCGGCCACCCCCAGAGGGCTCTGGGGTCCCTCGGTGTCCCCCCCTGAGCCGTTGCTGTCCCCGCAGACCCCCCGACGGTGACCTTGTCCATCCAGCCCCAGACGGTGCAGGAGGGCGAGAGGGTCGTGTTC
This sequence comes from Setophaga petechia, assembly GCA_024362935.1. Taxonomy (NCBI): domain Eukaryota; kingdom Metazoa; phylum Chordata; class Aves; order Passeriformes; family Parulidae; genus Setophaga; species Setophaga petechia. The sequence continues at coordinate 123,228 of JANCRA010000262.1, forward strand.
ACCTGCATGGCCACGGCCAACCCCGAGATCAAGGGCTACAGGTGAGCCCCAAAACCTGGGACTGGGCTCGGGGGGCACATGGGGTCACTGAATGTCCCCAACCCTGGCTCTGTGTCCCCTCCCCTCCCCGAAACCCCAGGATTGGAAATTGGGATTGGGATTGGGGTCAAACGTCCCCACCCTGGCTCTGTGTCCCCTCCCCAAAACTCCCTGGAAATGGCAAATGGGATTGGGAATTCGGATTGGGATTGGGATTTAGGATCGAGATTGGGGTCCCACAGTGTCCCTGAATGTCCCCACAATGGCTCTGTGCCCCCTTCCCAAAACCCTTTGGAAATGGTGAGTGGGATTGGGAATTGGGATGGGGATTGGGAATTAGGATCAGGATTGGGAATTAGGATCAGGATTGGGAATTGGGATGGGGATTGGGGTCCCAAAGTGTCCCTGAATGTCCCCACCATGGCTCTGTGCCCACTCCCCAAAACACCCTGGAAATGGTCAGTGGGATTGGGATTTAGGATTGGGATTGGGATTTAGGATGGGGATTGGGAAATAGGATCACGATTGGGAATTAAGATGGGGATTGGGATTTAGGATGGGGATTGGGATTTCGGATGGGGACAGGGATTTCGGATGGGGACAGGGATTTGGGATGGGGGTCCCACATGTCCCCGCTGTCCCCAGGTGGGCCAAGGGCGGGGTGATCATCGAGGAGGCCAAGGAGAACAGGTACGACACGCAGGTGGATTACACCTTCTTCACGGAGCCCGTGTCCTGCGAGGTGCACAACGACATCGGCAGCACCAACGTCAGCACCCTGGTGGACGTGCACTGTGAGTGACCCCCCAAACTGCCCCAAAAACGCCCCAAAACTGCCCCAAAAACGCCCCAAAACCAACCCAAAACTGCCCCAAAACCGCCCCAAAACTGCCCCAGAATGGCTCCAAAACAAACCCAAAACTGCCTGAGAATGGCCCCAAAAACAACCCAAAACCAACCCAAAACTGCCACAAAACCAACCCAAAATGGCCCCAAAACTGCCCCAGAATGGCCCCCAAACCAACCCAGAACGGCCCCAAAACCAGCCCAAAACGGCCCCAGAATGGCCCCAAAACCAACCCAAAACTGCCCCAAAATGGCCTCAAAACCAACCCAAAACCGCCCCAAAACTGCCCCAAAACAGCCCCAAAACTGCCCCAGAACGGCCCCAGAACTGCCTCAGAATGTCCCCAAAACTACCCGAAAACCAACCCAAAACCAACCCAAAACTGCCCCAAAACGGCCCCAAAATCAACCCAAAACCACCCCAAAACTGCCCCAGAATGGCCCCAAAACCAACCCAAAACCAACCCAAAACCAACTCAAAATAGCCCCAAAACGGCCCCAAAACGGCCCCAAAACTGCCCCAGAATGGTCCCAAAACTGCCCCAAAATGGCCCCAAAACCGCCCCAAAACCACCCCAAAACCACCCCAAAACTGCCCCAAAACGGCCCCAAAACTGCCCCAAAATGGCCCCAAAATGGCCCCAAACCTGCCCCAAAATGGCCCCAAAACTGCTCCAAAACTGCCCCAAAACTGCCCCAAAACTGCCCCAAAACAGCCCCAAAATGGCCCCAAAACTGCCCCAAAATGGCCCCAAACCTGCCCCAAAACGGCCCCAAACCCGCCCCAAAACGGCCCCAAAATCCCAAAACCACCCCAAAACTGCCCCAAAACGCCCCAAAACCCCAAGCCCTGTCCCCCACCGCCCTCCTGGTTTGTCCCCAGTCGCCCCCCGGATCGTGGTGGACCCCAAGCCCACGGTGACCGACATCGGCTCCGACGTCACCCTGACCTGCGTGTGGTCGGGGAACCCCCCGCTCACCCTCACCTGGACCAAGAAGGAATCCAACATGGTAGGAGCCCGTGCCTGGGGGTTCTGGAATGTTCTCCGCACCCACCGGGGTCAGGGGGGCTCCGTGTGTCCTGAAATCCCCAAAGAAAATCCCAGAAAAAATCCCCAAAAAATCCCTAGGAAAAATCCCCCCAAAAAAAACCCCAAAATCCCAGAAAAAATCCCCAAAAAATCCCTAGGAAAAATCCCCCAAAAAAGTCTCCCCCAAAAAACCCCCCAAAAATCCCAGGAAAAATCCCCCCAAAAAAACCCCAAAATCCCAGAAAAAATCCCCAAAAAATCCCTAGGAAAAATCCCCCAAAAAAGTCTCCCAAAAAAAAACCCCCCAAAAAATCCCAGGAAAAATCCCCCCCAAAAAAACCCCAAAATCCCAGAAAAAATCCCCAAAAAATCCCTAAGAAAAATCCCCCAAAAAAGTCTCCCCCAAAAAACCCCCAAAAAATCCCAGGAAAAATCCCCCCCAAAAAAACCCCAAAATCCCAGAAAAAATCCCCAAAAAATCCCTAGGAAAAATCCCCCAAAAAAGTCTCCCAAAAAAACCCCCCAAAAATCCCAGGAAAAATCCCCCCCAAAAAATCCCCCAAAAATCTCAGAAAGAATCCCAGGAAAAATCCCTGCAAAAAAAACCCAAAAAAAAATCCCCAAAAAAATCTCCCAAAAAATCAAAAAAAAAAAGTCCCCCCCCCCAAAAAAAAAAAAATGGAAACTGGGATTGGGATTTGGAATTTGGATTGGGTTTGGGGTTTGGGGTTGGAATTGGGGTTGGAATTGGGGTCAAACAGAACCCCTGAATGTCCCCACTGTGGCTTTGTGTCCCCTCCCCAAAACTCGCTGGAAATGGAAATTGGGAATTGGGATTTGGGATTGGATTTGGGATTTGGGATTTGGGATTGGGTTTGGGATTTGGGATTGGATTTGGAATTTGGGATTTGGGATTGGGTTTGGGATTTGGGATTGGAGTTGGATTTGGGATTGGGATTGGGATTGGGTTTGGGTTTGGGATTTGGGATTGGGTTTGGGTTTGGAATTCGGGATTGGGATTTGGGATTGGGATTTGGATTGGGTTTAGGACTGGGGCTGAATTTGGGGTCAAAGGTGTCCCCTGAACATCCCCACCATTCCTCGTGCCCCCTCCACACCCCAAAACCCCCAGAAACTGAGATTTGGGCTGGGATTCTCATGGCAATGATCCATGGCCAGGCTGCTGTCCCCTGTCCCCTCCCAACTGTCCCCAAGTGTCCCCAAGATGCTGAGCAACAGCAACCAGCTGTACCTCAAGGGATGTCCCCTGTCCCCTCCCGGGTGTCCCCAAGTGTCCCCGTGTCCCCACAGGTGCTGAGCAACAGCAACCAGCTGTACCTCAAGGGATGTCCCCTGTCCCCTGTCCCCTCCCGGGTGTCCCCAAGTGTCCCCGTGTCCCCACAGGTGCTGAGCAACAGCAACCAGCTGTACCTCAAGTCGGTGACGCAGGCGGACGCCGGCCAGTACGTCTGCAAGGCCATTGTCCCCAGGATCGGCGTGGGCGAGAGGGAGGTCACCCTCTTCGTCAACGGTCAGCCACCCCAAAAACCCCAAAAAACCCCAAAAACCCCCCAAAAACCTCCCGGGGCTCCCTGGGAACGGAGCAGATCCGGGCATCCCAAAAATTCTCATTTTTTATTGGTTTTGGTGGGGTGAATTTTGAATTTTTAAGGTTGGGGTGGCTCGGATGTGGGGGGAGAGGGGATTTGGGGTTTTTTGTTGGGTTTGGAATTGAAAAATTAAGGGAAATGGCAAAGGGGGATGGTGGGAAGGGAATAAACCCTGAAAAGAGATTTCCCACACCTGAGGAGGTGGGAATGGGGGTCAGGAATTCCAGGAATTTCAACCTGGAATTTCCTGTGGGAGGTTCCCCCAGTTCCAGATAAAACACGGAATTTTATCCCATTTAACCCCAATGCCAAGCCGTTCCCCAATCCCAGATAAAACACGGAATTTTATCCCATTTAACCCCAATCCCAAGCCGTTCCCCCAGTAAAACACGGAATTTTATCCCATTTAACCCCAATCCCAAGCTGTTCCCCCAATCCCAGTAAAACACGGAATTTTATCCCATTTAACCCCCAGTCCCGAGCAGTTCCCCCAATCCCAGTAAAACACGGAATTTTATCCCATTTAACCCCAATCCCAAGCCGTTCCCCCAATCCCAGTAAAACACGGAATTTTATCCCATTTAACCCCAATCCCAAGCTGTTCCCCCAATTCCAGTAAAACACGGAATTTTATCCCATTTAACCCCGATCCTGAGCTGTTCCCCCAATCCCAGTAAAACATGGAATTTTATCCCATTTAACCCCGATCCCGAGCCATTCCCCCAATCCCAGTAAAACACAGAATTTTATCCCCCAATCCCTCACTGCTGGCCTGGCCTGGACACAGCTCCAGGAATTTCCAATCCCTGGATCCCCCCGGATCACCCCAAATTCCCAATTTCCCTGCTGGGTGCCCCAAACTCCCATTTCCCGCCAGACCACCCCAAATATCCCTGTTTTCCCCCGGAACACCCCAAATTCCCAATTTTCCCCAATTTTCCCCAATTTCCCCCAATTTTCGCCAGGGCCCCCGATCATCTCCAGCGAGCCCGTGCAGTTCGCCGTGCGCGGCGACCGCGGCAAGGTGGAGTGCTTCATCGGCAGCACGCCGCCCCCCGACCGCATCGTGAGTGCAAAAACCGAATATTCTCCATTTCAGTACCTTTATTGCAGATAAAATATTGACATTTTATAATGAAAGATATGTCGTAATTAATGTGTGTTAATAGATGTGTTTATAATTAAATATAATGCATAAATATCAAATAAATAATATAAAATAGTAAATATAAGCTATATATTAATATGTTATAAAATATAAAATACATAATAATATATAAAATATATAATATATAATAATATCGTTATTTTAGATAAAATATTTAAATTTTATAATGAAATACATGTCATAACTAATATGGTTTAATGCATGCGTTTATAATTAAATGTAATGCATAAATATCAAATAAATCATATAAAATAGTAAATATAACCTATATATTATTATATAATAAAATGTAAAATACATAATAATATCTAAAATATATAATTATATATAATATATAATAATATAATAATATCGTTATTTTATATTAAAGTATTTAAATTTTATAATTAAATATACGTCATAACTAATCTGGTTTAATACATGCGTTTATAATTAAATGTAATTCATACATATCAAATAAATAATACAAAATAGTAAATATAACCTATATAATATTATATAATAAAATGTAAAACACATAATAATATATAAAATATATAATTATATATAATATAAAATAATATCGTTATTTTAGATAAAATATTTAAATTTTATAATGAAACACATGTCATAAGTAATATGGTTTAACAGATACGTTTCTAATTAAATATAATTTATAAACATCAAATAAATAATATAAAATAATAAATATAACCTATATAATATTCTACAATAAAATATAAAATGCATAATAATATATAAGATACATAATTTTATATAATATATAATATAATACATATTATATATAATAATATATATAATATATATAATATATATAATATATAATATATAATGTATATATTAATATATTATATAAATATATAATTATATAAATTTATATTCATAACGCAATTTATAGATATAAGCCAAATCAATAATAAATATAATAAAAATAAAAGAAAATAATAATGCAATAAATAAAGCATTAACTAGATATTGTAATAATATATTACTGTATTTTATAATTAAATAAGTTGTAAATAGAAAAGATTTTATAAGAAATATGTATAGTAATTAATACATATTTATAATTAAATATAATTTATAAATATCAAATAAATAATATAATTTAAAATAATATTAATACATATATTTTTAAAATATTTATTAATATAAAATAGATTATTTTACCATGGAAATATTATAACTAATATATATTTATATATATACTTATAATAAAAATACATATAAATATATATAAACAGAATAATATAAAAATATAAATAAATTATATATATAAATATATAGAGACAGAATAATAATATAAATATATAATAAAATACATATATATGAACAGAAAACAAATGAATAATATAAAATAATATAAAATTAAATAATGATAACAGTGTTAATATCAGGATAATTCACAATATAAAATAGAATAAAGCAAAGAGCACAGAATCATTTGTGTCCATGCGGCCGCTCCGCGCAGGCCTGGGCGTGGAAGGAGAACATTCTGGAAGCCGGGACGCTGGAGCGCTACACGGTGGAGAGGAGCAACACGGGCAGCGGGGTCCTGTCCACGCTGACCATCAACAACGTCATGGACGCCGACTTCCAGACGCGCTACAACTGCACGGCCTGGAACAGCTTCGGGCCCGGCACCGCCATCATCCAGCTCGAGGAGAAAGGTGACACCGGGGGACAGCTGGGGGACAGAATGGGTGACAGGGAACCGCCTTGAGTTGGGCCATCATCCAGCTCGAGGAGAAAGGTGACACCTGCAGGGAGCTGGGGGACAGAATGGGTGACAGGGAATGGCCTTGAGTTGGGCCATCATCCAGCTCGAGGAGAAAGGTGACACCTGCAGGGAGCTTGGGGACAAAATGGGTGACGGGGAACGGCCTTGAGTTGGGCCATCATCCAGCTCGAGGAGAAAGGTGACAATGGCAGGGAGCTTGGGGACAAAATGGGTGACAGGGAATGGCCTTGAGTTGGGCCTGGCATGGCCATCATCCAGCTCGAGGAGAAAGGTGACACCAGGGGACAGCTGGGGGACAGAATGGGTGACACGGAATGGCCTTGAGCTGGGCCTGGCACCGCCATCATCCAGCTCGAGGAGAAAGGTGACACCTGCAGGGAGCTTGGGGACAAAATGGGTGACAGGGAATGGCCTTGAGTTGGGCCTAGCATGGCCATCATCCAGCTCGAGGAGAAAGGTGACACCAGGGGACAGCTGGGGGACAGAATGGGTGACACGGAATGGCCTTGAGCTGGGCCTGGCACCGCCATCATCCAGCTCGAGGAGAAAGGTGACACTGGGGGACAGCTGGGGGACAGAATGGGTGACAGGGAATGGCCTTGAGTTGGGCCTGGCATGGCCATCATCCAGCTCGAGGAGAAAGGTGACACCAAGGGGACAGCTGGGGGACAGAATGGGTGACAGGGAATGGCCTGGAGTTGGGCCATCATCCAGCTCGAGGAGAAAGGTGACACCAAGGGGACAGCTGGGGGACAGAATGGGTGACAGGGAATGGCCTTGAGTTGGGCCATCATCCAGCTCGAGGAGAAAGGTGACAATGGCAGGGAGCTTGGGGACAGAATGGGTGACAGGGAACGGCCTTGAGTTGGGCCCGGCATGGCAATCATCCAGCTCGAGGAGAAAGGTGACAATGGCAGGGAGCTTGAGGACAGAATGGGTAACAGGGAATGGCCTTGAGTTGGGCCTAGCATGGCCATCATCCAGCTCGAGGAGAAAGGTGACAATGACAGGGAGCTTGGGGACAAAATGGGTGACAGGGAACGGCCTTGAGTTGGGCCATCATCCAGCTCGAGGAGAAAGGTGACACCAGGGGACAGCTTGGGGACAGAATGGGTGACAGGGAATGGCCTTGAGTTGGGCCCAGCACGGCCATCATCCAGCTCGAGGAGAAAGGTGACACCTGCAGGGAGCTTGGGGACAGAATGGGTGACGGGGAATGGCCTTGAGTTGGGCCTGGCATGGCCATCATCCAGCTCGAGGAGAAAGGTGACACCAGGGGACAGCTTGGGGACAGAATGGGTGACGGGGAATGGCCTGGAGTTGGGCCCAGCACGGCCATCATCCAGCTCGAGGAGAAAGGTGACAGTGGCAGGGAACTTGGGGACAAAATGGGTGACAGGGAATGGCCTTGAGTTGGGCCCAGCACGGCCATCATCCAGCTCGAGGAGAAAGGTGACAATGGCAGGGAGCTTGGGGACAGAATGGGTGACAGGGAATGGCCTTGAGTTGGGCCCAGCACGGCCATGATCCAGCTCGAGGAGAAAGGTGACAATGGCAGGGAACTTGGGGACAAAATGGGTGACCTCGAGCTGGAAATCTGGGGGAATTCCTCCTGGAAAAGGGGTCAGGCCTCGGACGGGGTTGGGCTCCCCGAGGAACCCCTGCAGTTCTGGGCATCGGTCCCACCCTGGACTTGGTGACCCCACAATCCTCCTCCAAGCCGAATTATTGGGATTTTGGGATGAGAGCCGTGGCTGTGGCACTGTCCTTGTCCCCAAGTGTCCTCAACTGTCCCCTGGTGTCCCCACAGAGGTGCTGCCCGTGGGCATCATCGCCGGGGCCACCATCGGCGCCAGCATCCTCCTCATCAGCTGCCTGCTGGCCCTGGCCTGCTTCCTCTACCGGCGCCGCAAAGGAAGTGAGTGGGGTCAGGGGGGGTCAGGGGTCACTCTGGGGTCACTCTGAGGTCACTCTGGGTGTCTCTATTGGGGTGACTCCGTGGTCACTCTGTGGTCACCCGGCAGGCCGCAAGGACGTCACCCTGCGCAAGCTGGACATCAAGGTGGAGACGGTGAACCGGGAGCCGCTGACGCTGCACACGGACCGGGAGGAGGACACGGCCAGCGTGTCCACGGCCACCCGCGTCATGAAGGCCATCTACTCGGTGAGGGACAGCACGGGGACAGGGCAGGGACTGTCACCTGGGACGGCCGGGAGGGCTGGGAGTGTCCCCAGCCCTGGGAGTGTCCCCAAACTGGGAGTGTCCCCAGCCCTGGGAGTGTCCCCAACCTGGGAGTGTCCTCAACTCTGGGAGTGTCCCCAGCCCTGGGAGTGTCCCCAGCCCTGGGAGTGTCCCCAACCTGGGAGTGTCCCCAGCCCAGGGAGTGTCCCCAGCCCTGGGAGTGTCCCCAGCCCTGGGAGTGTCCCCAACCTGGGAGTGTCCCCAACCTGGGAGTGTCCCCAGCCCTTGGAGTGTCCCCAGCCCAGGGAGTGTCCCCAGCCCTGGGAGTGTCCCCAACCTGGGAGTGTCCCCAGCCCTTGGAGTGTCCCCAGCCCAGGGAGTGTCCCCAGCCCTGGGAGTGTCCCCAGCCCTTGGAGTGTCCCCAGCCCTTGGAGTGTCCCCAGCCCTGGGAGTGTCCCCAACCCAAGGCCACGTTGGAGCCACCTGGGATGGTGGAAGGCCCCAAGGTCTTGATGATCTTTGGGGTCTTTTCCATCCCAAAGAATTCCAGCATTCCCTGGGATGGTTTAATGGGATTTTAGGGATCAGTCCTGGACCCATCCATGATCCCATGGACTCCCCATCCCCGATCCCATGGATCCCATAGACTCTCCATCCCTGATTCCATGGATTCCGTGATCCCATGGATTCCCCATCCCTGGAAGTGCCCAGCTCCTCCTCAGATCACCTGGGCAATCGGGAGCCGCCCCTTCCCACCATGGGAGGGGTCTCAAGGTTCCTCCCCGCCCATCCCCTTCCATAATTCCATAATTCCACAATTCCACAATCCCACAATTATTCCCGTGGGTTTCCAGTCATTCAAGGACGACGTGGACTTGAAGCAGGACCTGCGCTGCGACACCATCGACACCCGCGAGGAGTACGAGCTCAAGGTGCGCTCCCACGCCCCTCCCAACCCCAACCCTGCCCTTCCCACCCCTCCGGCATTCCCAAACCCTCTGGATTTCCCCTCATTATTTTTCCCCCCCTCCAGGACCCCACCAACGGCTACTACAACGTGCGTGCCCACGAGGAGCGCCCGGCGTCGCGCTCGGTGCTCTACGGCGATTACCGCGCGCCCGGCCCCGCCGGGCCCCGCTTCGAGCCGCGGCCGCCCTCGCGCCTGTCCCACTCCAGCGGCTACGCCCAGCTCAGCTCCTACCCCCGGGCCGGCCCCGAGTTCCCCCCGGAGGCCGCGGGGGCGCCCCCGGGCACGGCGGTGACGGCGGCGGGGGACACGAGCAGCCAGCTGTCCTACGAGAACTACGCGGGCGTCGGCGTTGGTGTCGGTGTCGGCGTGGGGTTCCCCGGCAGCACCGCGGCGTTCCCGCCGTACCGGCTGGGCTTCGGCGGCGCCTACGAGCCCTACGAGGCCGTGGGCAAGTTCGGCGGCGGCGCGGCGCGGTTCTCGTACACGTCGCAGCACTCGGACTACGGGCAGCGCTTCCAGCAGCGCATGCAGACGCACGTCTAGGCCGGGCGGGGCTCCCTGATATTCAGGGCTTTGCTCGCCCCGGGCCCGAGCGTCCCCGCGGGTTCCCCGGAGCTTCCGTTCATTCCGTTCCTTGGGTTTTGCCGGTACTTTCCAGCCCCCCTCCCCGGCGGGTGCAGGGGAGGGGTTGTGGCCGCGTTGTCCCCTCTGTGTCACCACCTGCCGGGGTTTGAGCCCTGGGGTTGGTCCCGGAGCTTTCCCAGGGAGCAGCTCTGCGTGTTCCTAAATCCAGGGGGAACTGTAAATCCCAAAAACAGCCCCGTCCCGACCATTCCCATTGGGATCTGCGTGTTCCCAAATCCAGGGGGATGTGTAAATCCCAAAAACCATTCCCATTGGGATCTGCATGTTCCCAAATCCAGGGGGAACTGTAAATCCCAAAAACAGCCCCGTCCTTAGCCATTCCCATTGGGATCAGCATGTTCCCAAATCCAGGGGGAACTGTAAATCCCAAAAACAGCCCCGTCCTTAGCCATTCCCATTGGGATCTGCATGTTCCCAAATCCAGGGGGATGTGCAAATCCCAAAACCAACCCCGTCCTTAGCCATTCCCACTGGGATCTGCATGTTCCCAAATCCAGGGGGATGTGTAAATCCCAAAAACCATTCCCATTGGGATCAGCATGTTCCCAAATCCAGGGGGAACTGTAAATCCCAAAAACCATTCCCATTGGGATCTGCGTGTTCCTAAATCCAGGGGGAACTGTAAATCCCAAAACCAGCCCCGTCCTTAGCCATTCCCATTGGGATCTGCGTGTTCCTAAATCCAGAGGGATGTGTAAATCCCAAAAACAGCCCCATCCCCACCATTCCCGTTGGGATCAGCATGTTCCCAAATCCAGAGGGATGTGTAAATCCCAAAAACAGCCCCGTCCCATCCCAAACCATTCCCATTCCCTGTGCCTTGACTCTGGGCCGCCCCTCCCTCGGGGCCGGCTGCCCCCGTTGCCCCCATCCCCAAATCCCCCCGGAGCGGCGGCAGTGGGGGCAGTTTGGGGTTTCCATACGCACATCGTTCCCATGGGATCCCCCTGGATCCCCCTCCCCGTCCCTCCTGGGAATGTCAATCCAGCGGGAATCGCATTCCCGGCAACCCGGGAGCGGCCAAAACTTTGGGATCGGGAGCTCGGCCGGGGACTGGGGGCTCTGGGGACCCCGGGTTGGGACTGGGGGTTTGGGGGGATGAGTTTGGGAGGGAATTCCCAGCCCCAATTCCCAAATTCCCAAAGGGACCCCAGTTTGGGATGGAGGAATTTGGGGGATGAGTTTGGGAGGGAATTCCCAGCCCCAATTCCCAAATTCCCAAAGGGACCCCAGTTTGGGATGGGGGAACTTGGGGGATGAATTTTGGAGGAAATTCCCAGAGGATTCCCAGCCCCAATTTAGGATTGGGGATTTTGGGGATGAGTTTGAGAGGGAATTCCCAGCCCCAATTCCCAAAGGGACCCTGGTTTGGGATGGAGGAATTTGGAGGATGAGTTTGGGAGGGAATTCCCAGAGGATTCCCAGCTCTAATTTAGGATTGGGGATTTTGGGGATGAGTTTGGGAGGGAATTCCCAGCCCCAATTCCCAAATTCCCAAAGGGACCCCAGTTTGGGATGGAGGAATTTGGGGGATGAGTTTGGGAGGGAATTCTCAGAGGATTCCCAGCCCCAATTTAGGATTGGGGATTTTGGGGATGAGTTTGAGAGGGAATTCCCAGCCCCAATTCCCAAAGGGACCCTGGTTTGGGATGGAGGAATTTGGAGGATGAGTTTGGGAGGGAATTCCCAGAGGATTCCCAGCTCTAATTTAGGATTGGGGATTTTGGGGATGAGTTTGGGAGGGAATTCCCAGCCCCAACTCCCAAATTCCCAAAGGGACCCCAGTTTGGGATGGGGGAACTTGGGGGATGAATTTTGGAGGAAATTCCCAGAGGACTCCCAGCCCAAATTTGGGATGGAGGAATTTGTGGGGAGGGAATTTCCAGAGGATTCCCAGCCCCAGTTTGGGATTGGGGATTTTGGGGATGAGTTTTGGAGGAAATTCCCAGCCCCAATTCCCAAAGGGACCCCGGTTTAGGATTTGGGATCTTGGGGGTGAATTCTGGAGGAAATCCCTGGTTGATTCCCATCCTGAATTTAGGATTTTGGGGGTGAATTTTGGAGGGAATTCCTGGTTGATTCCCATCCTGAATTTAGGATTTTGGGGGTGAATTTTGGAGGGAAGTCCTGGTTGATTCCCATCCTGAATTTAGGATTTTGGGGGTGAATTTTGGAGGGGATTCCTGGTTGATTCCCATCCTGAATTTAGGATTTTGGGGGTGAATTTTGGAGGGAAGTCCCCGTTGATTCCCAAAAAACCCTGGGCTTAGGTACGAGACCCCTCCCCACCCCTCAAGGGCCCTCCCCGGGGTCGGGATCTTCCCAAAATCCCCCAAACCCCCCAAATTCCCAATCCCGGTACGAGCCGCGGGACCCTCCCCTCCCGGAATTCCCAAAACCACCCAAAAAGGTCCCGTCAGGACGGGCCCGAACCCCCCGGGGGTCCCAAAGGTGCCTGAATTCACCCCAAAACGCCAGAGGGGGGAGGGAATTCCCGCCCCAGGTGCTGCACCCCAAACTCCAGAGCAATATCCCACGGGAAGAGGGGGAGCCCGCCCCGGCCACCGGGAAGCTTTAAAATTCCAACCCCACTTTGGGGCTGGAACATGGAATTTCCCCCTTTTTTTTTTTAGCACAGGTTGGTTTAGAGACCCTCCCCCGTTTCCTTTTTTCCCCCGAAATTCCGAGATCTCTCCCCGTTCCCTCTTTTTTTTTTTTTTTACGTTGCATTTTCCTTTTTTTTTTTAAATATTCTGTACTATATTTTTAGTCTTAAACACGATATATTATATATATTTAATTTTTTTATATATATATATATAAATATAAATGGTTAAAAAAAATTTAAGGCAGCTCTGAGTTTTCCTTTTATTTCTGGGGGGATTTTACCTAAAAAAGGGGGGGTTTTGTCATTCCTTAATAGTTTTTGTGGGAGAATTGAGGAATGGATGGAGGGAGGGAGGAATATTTTCCTTTTCCATCCGTAATTCCTACAATTCCTGCGTTCCCAAATCCCTGGAGAGGTTTTGGTGGCAACCACAACTCCAAAAGAACAAAACTTCCAGAATGAATTTATTCCAGGGATTTATCTGATTTATTCCTGCCTTTATCCCCATTTATTCCCCGGGAATTTTCATCATAAATCCCTCGCCTCATCCTTCCCTTTATACAAAAACGATTTTAATCCAATAATTAAATCAGGATTCCCTCACGGAATCCAGAATTTGGATTTTAGAAGGAAAATTCCCTTTTTATTCCCCATCCCACTGGAATTTCACCTTCCAGCCCTTCCCTTCCCCGTCCCAGCAACAAAACACCTCAAATAAATCAATTTTATTGGAATTCTTTTTAAACCGCGAACAGCTGGAAGAGTTAAAAAAGGAATCGTGAGGGATTTTGTCGGATTTTATGTGGAAAAATATAAAAATGTTGGAAACGCGGGACCCATCGTGCCTCAGTTTCCCCTCACGGCTCTTCCTGGCCCCTCAGCCAGGGGACAGCGGGACAGGGGCACAGCGCTGTCCCTGCACGGCTGCGGTGCCATTCCAAGGCTGGGGAGCCATTTCAAGGAGGAATTCCCGAATTCCCGAGGCGAATTCCCGGGGTTTGTCCCCTCTCCCCTCACAACTCCGCCATGACAGGGCCTGGCGGGGCCTACAGCGCAGCAACCCCCCCCCCAGCGCACCCGCCCCCGGCTGGGCGGGCTCTGAGGGCCGCGTCCCTCAGGCGGGGATATTTATGACCTCGGGACACCGCGAACTCTCGCGAGATTTGCCGGACCGCCATACTGTTTGTGGGCGTGGCTGTCCGCATTACGTCATCACTGTGCCGTGAGGGGATTTTGGGGTCCCTGAGGGGATTTTGGGGTCCCTGAGGGGATTTGGGCACCCCATGAGGGAAAAAACCCCCAAAATCCCCAAATTCCCCTCTTTATCCCCGCCTGGATCCTCGGGGAGCAGCCCCAGGGCCTGGAGGGGTCCCAAAGGTGGCTTTGAGGGGTTTCCCCCAGTTCTGTGGGGTTTGGGGTCCCCAGTTCCTGAATTTGGGTCCACATCCCTAAATTTGGGGTCCATCATTCCCTGAATTTGGGGTCTCTTTCCCTGGATTTGGGGTTCCCAAACCCTGGATTTATTTCTCTGTTCCACGGATTTGAGATGGATCCCAGCTGATCGAGGCCTTCCCCACAGCCACATCCCAGAAAACTGCGGGTTTTGGGATAAACGTGGGGAAAAAAAACCTGAAAATCCCTGGGAAATCCTTTAAAATCCTGAAAATCCCTGAAAATTCCTGAAAATCCTTTAAAATTCCTGAAAATTTCTTAAAATTCCTGAAGATTCCTTCATTTCCACATAAAAGGATCGCCCGCCAGGATGATCCAAGGAAATGGGGCTGGAGAAAAGTGTGAATTCCTTAAAATTCCTTAAAATAATTCCTTTAAATTCCTCAAAATTCCAGCTTGGAGCGGCCTGGGATAATGTGAGTGTCCCTGCCAATGGAACTGTGACATGTCAGCTCTTTCCAAGCCAAATTATTCCAGGTTTCCCTAAAAATCCAGGATATTCCTGGCCCTGGGAATGCCTTTTCTTCCTTTTTTTTTTCCTGGTTTTCCTGGCTCTGATCCCAATAAAACCAAAAAAAAAAAAAAAAAAGCCCGTTCCAATCTCCTGTCCTGTTTCACTTTGGGATCCCTGGATTACTTTGGAATAATTTCAATTTTCCTTCCAGGAATTCTCTGCATCTCGAATTTCCCGGCCTGGGCTTTGCTCCAAGCTCTTCCCTCTCTGCTCCAGGAATTCCAGCGGAATTCCAGAGGTTTTATCGCCCCTCCAGCCCCTCATTAACCCTTAATTGCTGTTCATTAACCCAGGCCAGGACCCTCCTGGGTTATTCCAGGAGGTTTTTTGGGATGAGAGGTGGAAAAGGGGAATCCTGGAGGGATTTGGGGCACCCAAAAACCCCTGAATACTCCAAAATTTGACTTTTTGGGACACCTGGCTGCTCCCTTGTCCGTTTGGGAATTCCGCAAAAAACAAAAAAATTCTGGAAAAGCAAAAGCTGGGATTAACCCCTTGGGCGCCGAGTCCTCCGCGGGTCCCCTCTCCCCACATTCCCGATTTTCCCACTGGGAATTCCATCCACAATAAATTGGATTCCCAAATCCTGGCTGGGAGAGCTTTTCCCGCTGGAATTCCCGGCTGGAAAACCGGGATCAGCCGGAGGGAGGGAAGGGAAGGAGAAATTCTGGCGTCTCCTTCCCAAAACCCCAAATCCCCAAAACCCCAAACCCCCAAAACCCCAAATCCCCAAAACCCCAAACCCCCAAACCCCCAAATCCCCAAACCTCAAACCCCCAAACTCTAAACCCCCAACCCCCCAAAACCCAAATCCCCCCAATCCCCAAATCCCCAAACACCCAATGCCAAACCTCCAACCTCCAAACCCCCAAAACCCCAAATCCCCAAAACCTCCAAAACCCCAAACTTCCCCAAATCCCAATCCCCAAAACCCCAAATCCCCAAACCCTCAAACTTCAAACCCCCAAACCTCAAACCCCAGACACCAAATCCCCCAAATCCCCAAACCCCCAAAACCCCAAATCCCCAAACCCCCAAATTCCCAAAACCCCAAACCCTGAATCCCTCAACCCCAAACCCTCAAACCACCAAACCCCAAACCCTAAATCCCCCAAATCCCCAAACCCCAAACCCCCAAACCCTCAAACCCACGGAGGGGCCGGGAGAGCTCTGGAATTTCGGGGAGCAGCTCTGGAATTTCGGGGGGAGCAGCTCTGGAATTTCGGGGGGAGCAGCTCTGGAATTTCGGGGGAATCAGCTCTGGAATTTCGGGGGGAGCAGCTCTGGAATTTCGGGGAGCGCCTCTGGAATTTCGGGGGGAGCAGCTCTGGAATTTCGGGGAGCAGCTCTGGAATTTCGGGGGGAGCAGCTCTGGGATTGCTGGAGCGCCCCTGGGATTTCGGGGAGCGCCCCTGGGATTTCGGGGAGCGCCGCTGCAGCCCCGGGATTTCTTTTCCCGGTGTTTTCCCCCTCCGGAGCGCGGCCGGAGCCCTCGGGCCGTGCCCGCCGCTAATCCGGGCCCTGATCCGGGCTCTGCAGGGTCGGGGGTCAGCGCAGCCCCCGCCATTCTGCGCTCCGCCCGCTCCGCACCGCTCCGCAGCTTTCCCCGTGCCCGCTTCTATTGCTCCCCACTCCCGCAGCTTTCCCATTCCCGCAGTTTCCCCATCCCCGCAGTTTTCCCCGTTCCCGTTTTTTCCCCGTTCCCGTTTTTTCCCCGTTCCCGTTTTCCCCCGCTCCCGTTTTTCCCCGCCCCAGCCCCGGTGTTTTTCCCACCCTTCCCGCATTTCCCCCACTCCCTCCATTCCCGTGTTTCCCCCCAGTCCCGCATTTCTCCCCCATTCCCGGATTTATTTTTCCCCATTCCCGCATTTCCCCCATCCCCGCACCCCGTCCATTCCCGTTTTCCCCCCACTCCCGGATTTTCCCCCAATCCCGCTGGTTTTCCCCCATTCCCGTTTTTCCCCCCAGTCCCGGATTTTCCCCCATTCCCGGTGTTTGTTTCTCCCCCATTCCCGGTGATTTTCCCCTCATTCCCGGTGCATTTCCCCCATTCCCGCACTCCCTCCGTTCCCGTTTTTCCCCCCCAATCCCGGGTTTTCCCCCCATTTCCCAATTCCCGCTGGTTTTCCCCCATTTCCCCCATGGCGATCCCCTGTCCCTGAGCCCCGCGATGCCCCGCGCCCCTCGGGCTGCGGCGCCGGGGTGGTCGCTCCTCCTTCCTCCCCCTCCTCCTCCTCCTCCTCCTCCTCCTCCTCCTCCTCGGAGCCGCTCCGGCCGCTGATCCCGCTCCGAGCCGAGCCGAGCCGAGCCCAGCGATTCCCGGGAAAATAAAAACCAAACCCGCGCAGGGATGGAGCGGGAATGGCCGCGGGGCAAAGCGCGGCTGCCCTCGCTGCTCCTGGCGCTGCTGGGGCTCGGCCCAGGTGAGTTGGGAGCCGCGGGACCCCCGGGGGGGCTCGGCCGGGACCCCCCGGCCCCTCCATCCCCGATCCGTGGAAAGCTCTGGAATGTCGCATCCAGCGGGGCCGGACCCCCCCGGGCTCTCCCGCCCCTCCCCACGCGGAATTTTTGGGGTTTTTATTTGGATTTTTGGGGGGCGCTGCGATTTTTTATTTTAATTTTTTTCCCCCCCTCCCCGGCTCCTTACGTAAAGCCGGGAGCGAGGGATCCCCCCGGAATTCCCAAAGATTCCAGAATTCCCGCAAATCCCCTCCGGGAGCATTCCTGTCGCACGGGCAGCGTAATTACAGGGTTAATTTGCCTCCGGGATTAATTGGCCCTGGCGGGGACGGTGCCGCAGGTGATGCCCCAAAAAACCGGCCCGGGAAAGGTGGGAAAAACCCGAATTCCCGGGAAAGGTGGGAAAAAATACCCGAATTCCCGGGAAAGGTGGGAAAAAAACCGAATTCCCCGGAAAGGTGGGAAAAAACCCCGAATTCCCGGGAAAGGTGGGAAAAAACCCGAATTCCTGGGAAAGGTGGGAAAAAACCCGAATTCCCGGGAAAGGTGGGAAAAAAACCCGAATTCCCGGGATTTGGAGCGCTGGGAACGCAGCGTGGGAAGAGACGCGGGGCTAAAAGCGAGGCTGGAGTTGCGTTTTGGGGGATTTTGGGGGATTTTGGGAGGTTTGGGGTGGATCGGGAGCAGGGATGGATCCCGCTCCTCCCTCTCCCTCCTCTCGGCGCTGCGGGAGAGCCGCGTGCTCCCAAAAAAATCCGAAATCTGGGATAAACAGGCAGAGCCGGGGCGGCGCTTGGCGCGGGAGGGGCCGAGCATCCGAGCCGAGCCCCTCCCGGGAGGGAAAACGGGAAAAAATCCCGGGAAAAGCTCGGGGAGCCCCCGGGGGGCTGCAAACCATGGGGAGGGGGAGAGGATCCTGGAATTCGGGAGGGGATCCTGGAATTTCGGGGGGTTTCGGAAATTCTGGGGGGTTTCGGAATTTGGGAGAGGATCTTGGAATTCCGGGGGAATTTTGGTATTCCAGGGAGATTTTGGAATTCCAGAGGGATTTTGGAATTCCGGGGGGTTTTGGAATTCTGGGGAGTTTTTGGAATTCCAGGGGGATTTTGGAATTCGGGAGAGGATCTTGGAATTCCGGGGGAATTTTGGAATTCCAGAGGGATTTTGGAATTCCAGGGGGTTTTGGAATCCCGGGGGGATTTTGGGAAGCCGCTCCCCGGCCCCTCCTCGCCCTCAGCATCCTCCCCTGGGCTCCGGGGGGGCTTCACCCCCAAAAAAACTTCAGCGAGCGCTCAAAAATTCCCTCGGCTTTAAAGCCGGGCTGGAAAAGCGGGAATGGAACCCGGGATGAGCAGGAATGAGACCCCGGGAAAAGCGGGAATGGAACTCGGGAAAAGCAGGAATCAAACCCGGGAAAAGCAGGAATCAATCCCGGGAAAAGCAGGAATCAATCCCGGGAAAAAGCAGGAATCAATCCCGGGAAAAAGTGGGACTCAAACCCGGGAAAAGCGGGAATCAAACCTGGGAAAGGCTGTGGGAAAAGCAGAAATGAAACTCAGGAAAAACAGGAATCAAACCCGGGAAAAGCAGGAATGAAACCCGGGAAAAGCTGGAATCAAACCAGGGAAAAAGCAGGAATTAAACCCGGGAAAAGCAGGAATTAAACCCGGGAAAAGCAGGAATCAATCCCGGGAAAAGCAGGAATCAATCCCGGGATGAGCGGGAATCAAATCCTGGAAAAGCGGGAATTAAACCCGGGAAAAGCAGGAAT